>ONZH01011866.1:0-80594 GCA_900303285.1 Rhinella marina
TTTTTACATTTTAAAGAAGACATGTCTGACCACATCTCACACACACACACAATGACAATTAGGGGTGGGGTCTATTTGCTTTCCCCCTTGCCTATGCCCATCTGTGGTTGTCATAGGCAACGTGATTTTAAGGGGTGCAGAATTTCATCGTTTTTTTTGTCTAGTTTGGCTTGGGGTCCATGGCAATGTAGAGGAAAGAAGGTTTCCTTGTATGGTCTCACTTTACAGAGAGGTTAGATTGTGTTTGGAGTGTATTGTTGAGAGGCTGTGATAGTGGCGTAATAGTGCGACTTGGGCGCGTTATATGCACCCAGACATGCTTCCCCTGCTGTCCCAGTTGCATTCCAGCAGTGTTGGCATCCTTTTCTGAGGTTCCAGGGTGGACTTGGTGACCTCCAAGTGGTCGAATTGAGATTTCCAAGTGGCGAGCATTTTTTCCCCATAGACTTTAATGGGATTCGATATTCGGTCGAATAGTCGAATTTCGCGGTCTATTCGAATCGAATTTCGAACTTTCGAATATTTCACTACTCGCTCATCTCTAGTTATAAAGTACTTTTCTTCCCCTGCTAACTACTGTGTTCCTCATAAGTTACCATGGCACCGACCTGTAGTTCTGAGCTTTTGTCAGGTCAGGCATGCTCAGTGTGTTGCTATCAATTCTCTAGCTAAATGTCAGTGTCCTGCAGCTTACTGAGTAGAGGAGGTGTGTCTGGACTGGAATGTCAGGCAGCCAATCCATAATCATCAACACTCATGAACAAGCAGAAACTCACAGCAGGAAAGCTAGGCATTGTGGGAATTGTAGTTTTGTGAGGGAAGGTCAGGAGCCATGATTCTCTTAGTGTTTTACAGGCTCACACGGGAGATAGACAAATGGATTGCAAGGTAAAATGAAGCTCTGGTTATATGTATAGTTATGGGTTCTGGTTGGGCCACAGCTTGCAGTCTTAATGCAGTTTATCAAAAATTAAGTTACGTTACCAGAATACCCCTTTAAGTTAATTACAAGTTATTCAACACACACTACAGTTATCTGGTCAGTTAATTCCATCAGTTATTGTGAGCCAAAACCAGGTGTGGATCACAAACACAGAACAGGTGGATATCTCTCCATAATAACTTATTTCTGAATAGGCTTCACAACTGGTTTTGGCTTACAATAACTGATGAAAATAACTGACCAAATAATTGAATTGTAAACTGAGCCTAATGGGGCAGCATTGCAATACCAGACGTGGGCAAAGTGCGAGATTTGTACTCTTTCTTCAAAACTACACTAGAACTATTTTTTCTACTCTTCTACAATCCCTTTAATAAAATTTTTAATAATTTACAAAAGGAGACAATTCCAAGGCATATATTTTGTCTTATTTATATTATTTTAAAGGAAATACTGTTTACCTATGGCTTACTTTACTCACTTGGGAATTTGGTAAATGTTAAAAATATGAGCACCATAGGTAACTTAACAAGAAGTAGATCCAACTGGACTTCTTCAAATGTAGTCACCCTAAGTCTGGCTGCTCTACTATCGGCAATGTAATGTATGGCCGTGCTAGGTGTATTGTTGAGCCAAGTTTACTAAAATTCAATTCGGCTGCTTCGCCGAATTTCACAAAGAAATTTGCTTTGTGATGATTACTTCGCCATGAAGAACATTTCTTTGTAAGTAGCAGGCACAATGATGGGGAACCTCGATTGCGCCGCCCCCATCATTGAACTGATGCATACCTGATAAAGGCATTTGAGATTAAAAACGAGGGATTTGAGGGGTTAATCAGTTAAAAAAAAGCCTCCACTTATCCATTTGAGCGCAAAGAGGCAGCCACAGCCATCTTGATTGCAGATCATGCTTGAAATGTCATGAGGTGCATGATGATGTCATCGCGCTGATTGGCTTGGTGACGTCATATGTCACTGAGCATGAGCTTTTGCACGGGATCTTCAATGAAGATAGCCACAGCAGCTTCTTTATGCTCAATTGGATGAGGTGCATATGTATTTCTTCTTTTTTAGCGCCATTTCAGTGAAAATTGATTCATTGCCATGAAGCACAAGGAAATTCGGCTTTGCGGCAAATCAAATTTTTCCTGAAATTCGGATCGAAGTCCACTTCGGATACTTTGATTCTCTCAACCCTAGCTAGGTGTATACCAATGGCTCTGCTCTGGGTCATAGAGCAGAGTCCTGAGCTGGGAATCTTTCATCATGATTAATCATAACAAATTAGACTTCTGGAAGGGTATACCACCAGATTGTAGGGCAGATTATCGGGGACAAATGTTTCTGCGAATGTCCATATAAAGGTACAGCTGGTCACTCAATGAATGAGCAAAATGCTTGTTCATCAAGTGAAACAGTCGTTTGTGTAGGCAAGTAAATGGAAGAAAACAGAATCGTTATTTGTACCCGTAGAAATGTATTAGGACAGAGCAAAACGGAATTCTTCTTAAAGGGTTCCGTCGTGCATTCCATCCTAAAATTGCATTATAACCTTGTTATAACTGGACAGTATAACAAATTACTAACGCTGATGAAAATCCGTCCTTACCAGAGGATGGTCTACTAAAAGACCTTTGAAATACATAAGAAAAAGTAGAAAGTTACCAGGCTTTTATGGATTGCCAACTAAAGAAAATACATTATGGAGACACAAATGATGATGTATAGGAAGCCAACATTGAGAGGTAGAAGGGAATTCGAGTTAAGTAATTAGCCTTGTTCTGAGAAGAAGTAAATAAAAACCACAGAAAGCAATTATTTTCCGTAATGCATGGGCATAACAGACACAGCAATGCCACAACATAGAAATAATACACAAGGCAATGTTATAGTGAAGAAATAAATAACTTAAAGAGTAAAAGAAATAGAAATCACATACAGTCGTGTCACAGTAGAGAAATATTTTGCACAGTGATGTCATAGTAAAGATATAGGGGAAAGATATAGGGGGTCATTTACTATCCAGAAATACGCCAATAGTAGGCCTAGATTGCGGTGCAAAGGCGAATTTTCCCTGCTCATGCCAGGTCTAAAAAAGTGAGCGTGGTGTACGCGGGAAAGGGGATTGGCCGTTAGGCCCATCTTATTCATCACTTTCTACGCCTGTTTTAGGCGTAGAAAATAGTCTAAATGTAAGCCAGCATGGAAGCTGGCTTACATTTAGACAGGTGGTGGATGCACAGAAGTTATGTAGAGGCCGGCACCTGTGCATAACTTCGGTGGATCCACCAGCGGCTATAGGGGTTATTAAAGCCAGCATCTAAAATGTTGGTCTTAATAAATGACCCCTATAATGCACACAATGATGTCACAGTGCAAAGATTATCTACTCATTAAGGTTACAGCACTATATAAAAAATGGTGGTGTCACAGTACAAGAATAATGCACAAAGTGATATACAATTGTACAGGAATAACACAAAGCATCATCATGCACACAGAGGTACTACAACATTGGAAAAAATACATATACATGTCAAGGTTCAAGCATAATGCATACAATGTCATAGTAAAAGGATAAAGCAGTGATGTCACAGAATAGGAATTGTGCCAAAAGGGAATCCACAGTAGAAATAATACACTTAACATGGGAGAGACAGCAATCACTGGGCACTGTAAAGGGAATCCAGTTGATAGGATTCTCCTACTGGCATGCATGTCCAACAGTACTGGAAAGAGAGAAAAGCAGAATAGCACCAGGGGGCGCCATAATGGCTTGTTCATGTCACCATTATGTATTCCGTTATGGCTTTCCATTATAACATGGTTATAACAGAAAATAACGGAATCTATAAGACGGAAATCAGAACGAAAACTTTTATAGGCATTCCGTTTTGATCCTTCGTAATAGAAGTATATGGGCAAGGCTAACGGATCCGTCTGGTTTCCGTTATGCTGGACGGTAAACAAAGTTCTGTCGACAGGACTTTGTTTTCTGTACAGCATAAAAGAAACTTGACAGATCCGTTATGATTGCCCATATACTTCTATTATGATGGATCAAAACGGAATGCCTCTAAAGGTTTCCGTTTTGATTTCCGTCTTATGGATTCCATTATTTTCCTTTATAACCATGTTAAAACGGAAAGCCATAACGGAATACATAATGGTGATGTGAACAAGCCCAAACATGTATGTAACCGTGATATGCAGACAATGCAGCATATATAATATATACATATGACAAATATGTACATATGACAATTAAAAATCTATTATGGTTTGAGGAAAAAAAATAATTAGAAAAATGTAATATTTTAGATACATTTTTATTTTAATTCTATAAAATGGCAGCAAAAAATCTAAAAGGCTGTGATCTAGACAAGATATGGTATTCATGCATTTTAATTTCATTGCGTTTTCAATGTATTGTGTATCAAAGCTTCACTGCAAAACAGACATCAGCCGCAATATCTACGCTTTCTAGGGCTTTTTTCCCTGCCTGTACATTCCAATCAAATGATGTTCTTTTATATGTTGTTGTACAAACATAATGTTTTTTTTATTTTTTATATCAATTAAATATGCACCCATTGCCCAATGGCCATTTAAGAAGAGGCAACTTTTGACTTGCAACGGCTTAATTGGGTATATCCCGCGCTTAATGCTTTTTAGACATTTTTAATAGTTCTGACTGGCTGACATAAAGTTACCATTTTAAGCCTTATTTGTATTCAGAAGCAGTATACAGTTATTTTATCCTGCCCCGATTAACAACCACTCATGACATTAGCTAGTCATTTGTTCTAGCCGGGCGAAAAAAAAAAAAAGTGTTATGGGCTTACGGTATCTTCAATTAGTCGTAAGCAAAAGATTTTATACAGGAAAGCGAAAGGTAGCGAGCAAAAAAAAAAAAAATCTTTTAAATTAATTTGAAGACGCTTGGACTTGGAGAATGGTCGGCATGTAACAGGGCTATGCAAATGAGTCCAATTTAGCATCTTGTATTGAGCTAGAAACCATTGCTAAATGATCAGGATAGCCAGTCACAGATATTAAAATGAATTATATCTAATCTGAATTTTAGTCACGCTACATTAACTAATAGAAAGTTATTAACATTTCAAGAGAAAAAAAGCTTTTGCCTGCAAAATTAACAGTGGCTGGGATGTGACCTGTGAGCCATGCGGTGTGATCACTGTAATGACAGTGTAATGGCATATTTACATTAAAATCTCTGCAGCTAATATGTGATTCAGAATTGGACGTTAAGTCGAGGATTATTTAGTCTGGCCTGTTGGCCTTTCTCTAAGTAGTTTTTTTTTTTACTTCAATACAAATCTGAAACTTTTCATTTCATGACTATTTATGTGGCTGGTTTCTATGGCTGTTTTTCCATCTTCATATTGAATGCAATGGTTCTATTTTTTCGTCTTTTCTTTTAATTTTTATCCCCTTTGTTCAGTACTGTTATAATTTTTACTGACGTTAGGTGACAGCTCTTTAAATACTGGTGAATTTAATAATTGTTACTAGGCTTTAGACAAGATTTTGTGCATCGGTCTTATGGCCTAATGTGAGTTAAAATTGTATAATTCCGGAATTCTGGAAGAACGCTAAATCTAGAAGTGATTAATAAATATAATAAAAAATACTGTAACAACACTGATATTGATTTTTTTTCCTGTACCCTCCCATTCTGTACAGGCAGATCTTCATTAAAGGAGTGTAGCTTAGTGTAGCTCGTATGCTATATGGGGGAGAGCTCCTGCTGTAGCCAGGTGATTTACAGCCATTGACAGATCTTGTCTGAGATTTGTGAGTAGGAGACAAATGACTGATATCAGATTCTTTTTGGAATAGTAAATAAGCTGTTGTCCAAAAGGACACAAGCTGGCTATCTGGTGCCCCCTATTGGATGACTGACTTATAAGTCAATATCTCTCTTTTTTAAATGGGCAGTTGGAAAATAAATAGGGGTATAGGCTAAAACCAGTCTTTTCTTTGAAAAAACAATCTGCAGACAGTTTTTTTCTCGGTTGTTGCCCCTTATCAAGGTAGAACAGAATATTGGATTGAGTGGTTAAGATACCTTTTATGTGGGTTTCAGAAATAAAAGTGGTTGTGCAGGGCAAAGATATTGATGACCTATCTGCAGAAGAGTCATCAATCTCAGATTGTCAAAGGTCTGACTCCCAGCAGCCCCACCAACCACCTGTTTTAAAGGTAGGGGCACATACATGAGCCCTGCCTCTGCTTCAAAATTACCTGAGGATAGGCCATCAATATATATCTCCTTTGATATTCTTATTGTGCACAGAGCCACTGGTGGCAATTCTGAGAGCAGATCCGGAAGTGAAAGGAATAGAGATTGGAGACTCATACTATTTATCTAGATGCAGATGCAGATGATGTTATCCTAACGTTATCTAATCCTGAGAATTCGCTGGATAGGGCCCTTGAGTAGATCAGGATTTTTGGACAGATATCTTTATACAAACTGAATACCACTAAATCCCAAGTCATCCCCTTTGTTCTGAGTCTTGCCACTACCTACGCATGAAATACCCGTTAGATTGGAAAACAATTGGCATAGACTATCAGGGTACTTCTATTACATCTTTTTTCAACCTTTTATACAAATACAATTATTTCCCTATGATATCCTCCTTTAGAGATGGCCCATTTGTTCACCTCTGAATTATCTTGGGTGGGTAGAATAGCAGCTTTCAAGATGTTATTCTTACCTAAGTTCTTGTTCCTATTTTGTATGGTTCCAATAAAGTTTCCGAGCAATTTTTTTGGTTCCCATGCAAATATGTGTATCTTCCTTCCTATGGGCAGGTTGCAAACCGCAGATAGCATATACTTTATTAACTAAACATAAGCTTTATTGCGGGCTTGAGGTGACAAATTTACAGGCATACTATTTAGCCGTCCAGATCGAGATGATCTTGTATTGGCGAAGGGAAGAGGCTCCATCTAATTGGGTATACATCAAAGATTGCCTTGCTTTCCCTTCTTCTCTTCAAGCCCTCACTCTTGCAGCTGTGGACAAAACCCCATCACATAGTGTACTACGGATCTCCATTAACGATAAACACTTTTTGCTGGAGCATTTTCCACACAACTACACCTTATACAGCTTTAAGATCTTGGACCCCAATCCCCCTAAAATACTTATCTGCTTGTATCTCTACTGTAGACCTATTGGATTGGGTAGCTGAGGACATCAAGACAGTCTCCTATCTCTTTAGTAACAATACCTTACACAGTTTTAGTTCTTTGAGAACTATATATTCTTTAACCAACCAGGATTTATACTAAGTATTTCCAGATTAGATATTTTTTGAAGGATAAATGTAATGGGTCATCCGCAGTTACTGGGGATACTTCAGAAAAGATCTAAGTTTCTGAGAGGAATATATTATTTGCACTATTCTCATTCTACATTTTGCAAAACCACTCCGTATAGAGCTTGGGAAAAGGATTTAGGTTGTGTCTATGCGGATAAGTCTTGGTTGTTATCCTTGAGGATCATAAATAAAGCTTGTAAATCTCCACCCATTATAAAGCAGCCATAAAAACCATCAAGAGATGGTTCTTTATGCCAGACAGATTACATAAAATCTACTCGACATCCTCTGCATGCTGCCAGAGACAGTGTGGCCATACCAATACGTTTTTCCACATATTCCAGACATGCCCAGTTCTTGACAGCTATTGGAAGGTGTTTGATATTTTGTCCTCAGTAATGGGGAATAAGGTTTTTGCATTTCTCCACAAGTACCACTATTATTTTTCCAACTAGACCACATCCCCCTGAGCAACAGGGTTTTGTACTGCAAAATTTTGGTACCATTCACACCATTTATTTGTATGAAAAGGCTCTTGTCCCAGCCACTATGTCGCACCAATCCTTCAATAAAACATGATTATTGTGGTCTGTCAGTATATATAACATGATATCCTAATGCCTCCATTTACATTATGAGATGGGTTTGGCCACTTAACTGTTTTTGCCAAAAATGTCACACCCACCTTCGGCAAAGCTGTAAATCTGATTCCCCAATACACTCCTGACTATGCTGGTTTTATTATCCTTATTTTTTTACGTTCCTGTTGTTATTTCCTATGTATTACATGTGAAGTAAGATTATATATATATATTGGATGTAGTTTTGCTGTAAAGAGGTTGACTGGGCTTTTTCTATTGCTTACCTATCCTCAGGATAAGTCATTACTAGATGACATCAATATCAGATGCCATAGCCTACTGGCGTTGCACTTATGCCAGATTATTACCGTATTTTTCGCCCTATAAGACGCACCGGCCCATAAGACGCACCTAGGTTTTAGTGTAGGAAAATAAGAAAAAAATATTTTTCATCAGATCCTCTTATCAGACTGCCCATAAATTTAAGGACATCACATCAGACCCCCATATCAGCCCCCTGTGCCCCCATACCATCTCACTGTGCCCCCACCAGACCTCAGATCAGCAGAATGTGCCCCCATCAGACCTCAGATCAGCAGAATGTGCCCCCATCAGACCTCAGATCAGCAGAATGTGCCCCCATCAGACCTCAGATCAGCAGAATGTGCCCCCATCAGACCTCAGATCAGCAGAATGTGCCCCCATCAGACCTCAGATCAGCAGAATGTGCCCCATCATACCTCAAATCAGCAGAATGTGCCCCCATAAGACCTCACATCAGCAGAATGTGCCCCCATCAGACCTCATATCATGCCCCCATCAGACCTCATATCATGCCCCCATCAGACCTCAGATCAGCAGAATGTGCCCCCATCAGACCTCAGATTAGCGTCTTGTGCCCCTATCAGACCTCAGATCAGCCCACCCAGCCACTGATAAAGACCATACTTACCGTACCTGTTCTGCGCTGCCGCTGCCGTCCGGTCCCACGCTCCGCGCTCCTCTCTCTTCCCTGCCGGCACGCACTATGACCTGACGCCGCAGCGTCAGGTCATAGTGCGTGCCGGCAGGGGAAGAGAGAAGAGCGCGGAGCGTGGGACCGGACGGCAGCGGCAGCGCAGAACAGGTAAGTATGGTCTTTATCAGTGGCTGGGTGGGCTGATCTGAGGTCTGATGGGGGTCCCTACGTACAAGTGAGCGCTTCCTTAAGGAAGCGCTCACTTGTATTCGCCCTATAAGACGCACAGCATTTTTCCCCCTACTTTTGGGGGAAAAAAAGTGCGTCTTATAGGGCGAAAAATACGGTATATTAGAAATGTTGAAACCCTATGAAACTGTTTGAGGAGATGGCGCACTGTGTGAACCGTCTCCTTATACAGCTGATAGGTGGTGGTACCGGGTGTTGGCTCCCCGCCAATCGGATATTGATGACCTATCCTGAGGATAGATCATCAATAGCAAAAGCCCGGAG
The DNA here is from genome assembly GCA_900303285.1 of Rhinella marina. Taxonomy (NCBI): domain Eukaryota; kingdom Metazoa; phylum Chordata; class Amphibia; order Anura; family Bufonidae; genus Rhinella; species Rhinella marina. The sequence goes on from ONZH01011866.1 coordinate 9,354, forward strand.
AGCCCATTATTTAAGGCTGTGTGATTTGAAAAATGTAATAAAGATTATTGTACAAGAATTTGATTGGGTTCCAAAACAGGTGGGACTGTTTTAACTGATTTCACCGCACTCAGAGGCTCTTGGGATATATATATATATATATATATATATATATATATAATTTAGCAGTTTATCTCACTTGGTATACTGTTATACAGAAAGCAGAACTATGATTATTAACATAGTAGCAGAGTCAGAGTATTAAACTTTGATATATGTGAACCAGCCTTATATCTAAATATATTCAAGCCTCTTTTATTTTCTTATACTGTAAGCATTGACGATAATTGTCAACATGTAAGTGCTATATAACCAACCCTTTGCCATAACCTACTGGCCTTGCACTTATGCCCGATCATTATGTTAGAAATGTTGAAACCCTATGAAATTGGGTATTGTTGCTTGTGAAGACCTATTACTCTTAAAATCAACTTGTTACTTTTTTCTTTCTGTTACCTTCATTCCTTTTCTTTCTATACAAAAACAATGTCAAAATGTTTGCAAATAGGCAAAAGAATAGCAAGAGAATAACACAAATTATCACCAGGCAAACTGTGGCACTGCAGCACAATAAAAACATAACTATTTCAAAATGTCTCCTTATACAACTTATTGGTAGGGGTGCCGGGTGTCAGACCCCTGCCGATCTGATATTGATGACCTATCCTGAGGATAGGTCATCAGTAGAAAAAGCCCGAACAGCCCCTTTAAGGCTGTGTGATTTGAAAAATTTAATAAAGACTATTATACAAGAATAGGATTGGGTTCCAGGACAGGTGGGACTGTTTTAATTAATTTCACTGCACATGGAGGCACAGGATATATATATATATATATATATATATATATATATGTATATATTTATATGTTTATCTCATCCGGTATACCGTTATACAGCAGGCAGAACTATGACTATTAACATAGTAGTGGAGTCAGAGTATTACACTTTGATATATGTGAACCCAGCCTTATAGCAAAATATATTAAAGCCTCTTTTATTTTCTTATAAGCATTGATGATAATTGTCAACATGTACATACTATACAACCAACCCTTTGCCATAACCTACTGGCCTTGCACTTATGCCCGATTATTAAGTTAGAAATGTTGAAACCCTATGAAACTCTATTCATACATAGATGGTTGCTTTTGAAGACCTATTACTCTTAAAATCAACTTGTTACTTTTTTCTTTTTTTTACCTTCATTCCATTTATTTAAATAGAAAAACAAGGTCAAAAGGTTCGCAAAAAGGCAAAAGAATAGCAATAGCAAGAGAATAACACAAAGTATCACCAGGCACACTGTGGCTTTGCAACGCAATAAAAACATAAATATTTCAAAACATAGAATAACACATACAATGTCACAGTACTGAGGTATCCAGTCACAGAACAGGTATAGTGCAAAGGTGAAGTCACAATGAAAATAATACACACTAAAGGACATAGAAAACAGTCATAGCGGCTTTGTCAAGAGGATCCAAGTGATGGGACTGACCTATTAGACATGTTCATACAATACAAAGACAGCCAAAGTAAAAAGATTCAGTTAGTTCACCTGAACCTGTTTTAACTCCTGGCTCCACTCTGAACGTAATTCTTTCTATGTTCTTAGGTTGCTGATAAAAATGAGCATGTTGATAAATCCTAAAGGGTGCAAGGGAGCCATGATCAGCTCCTTGCCCTGCCACTGAGAGCCAGTTACACAATGACATCATTGTTATACTACTTGCATCATCCCACAGCCAAGGACTGGCCTGTATCATTTGAGACAACGTGGGAAGTGGAACTGGTAAGTTTGACATTATTCTTAGGGATCATTATGGGGCACTACATTTTTTAGAGACAATATCTGTTAATAATATTTGTACTTTGGGTTGCATTGAGATTTTCATATGCCACTATCTGTATCATTATTTTAAGGGGGATTTTATGTATTAAGGAGAATTGTGTGTGGTAGTGCTCTCAGGGAGCCCAGTGTGTAGCACCACAATTTACAAAGGCACTGTGTGCTGCCCTGTTTTCAGGGAGCACAATGTGTAGCAGAGTTATTTTGAGCATGTAACTCAGTGTGTAATGCAATTATGTTCAGGGTAAAGAGTGTGTGGCACTATGAGAAGTAACTATTAGGCCACAACTGCAAAAAACAACTAGACAGCAAACTGAAGAGATGAGTTAAGATCTGGAGAATTCATCATGGTGCTCTTGGCTGGATTGAGAAGAAACAACGATGTGTGAGTCCTGCAAATTTATTCGTAAATAATAACTTTGTCTATTGATTTGTTTCATATATAGACCATTGTACTTACTTTAATTATTTTAAAGAAAGGAAAAAAATACTCAGTGCATTACTCTGCTGGCACCCTACATGCTTATTATTGTCAGCAAAGTAGGGAAATTGTAAAAAAATTTAACCCTACTCATCCTCATAGTTATATTCTGATTGACAAAATTGTTCTTACCACACATTACTGGTTTACTTTGCCATAATTAAAGAACTGTGTAAATGTAAAAATTGGTGTTAAAAAAGCCACCCAAAAGGAAGTGTAAAGTTTGACAAAAATATATGCACTAAAGTTATCATTCAGCATGGACCACTGTGATCCATACGGTACATCTCTAGACTGTCTACCCTGTCTAAATACTGGACAGGATAAGTAATGTGCCTCAATGTCACTCTGTATCAGGACAAGGTAGAGAACATACAAGAATATAAAATTATTTTTTTATTTGTTAGGTACAATATATAATTAATAGGAATAAGCAGCAACTATATAATCTACAATCAAAATACAGTGGTCCCTCAAAATACAATTTTAATTGGTTCCAGGACGACCATTGTATGTTGAAACTAGAGATGAGCAAGCACTAAAATGTTCGGGTGCTCGTTATTCGAGACAAACTTTTCCCGATGCTCGGGTGCTCGTTTCGAGTAACGAACCCCATTGCAGTCAATGGGAGACTCGAGCATTTTTGCAGGGGACCAAGGCTCTGCCTAGGGAAGGCTGGGTGAAAACCTGGAAACCTCAGAAAATGATGGAAACACCACGGAAATGGACAGGAAACAGCAGGGGCAGCATGCATGGATGCCTCTGAGGCTGCCTAATCCCACCATCACCCCAAATTCTCCTGCAACAACCTGGTGGTTACCCTCATGGCAATTGTGCTCACCCAGACCAAGAAAGGCGAGGAACATGCCCATCACATGTTAGGGAAGCACCTAACTAGGTGCACCCATGCCCATGCTGGCACTGCTCTCCTATCCCCAGCCACATGATGCAGGCACAAGCCTGACACAGCAGGGCGGTGATACCAACAAGTGACCAAGTTAGATGAGGTAGCAGGTGAAGCACCCAAAAATTTAGCCTGACAAAGCATGGCGGTTACACCACCAATGACCGACTGAGAATGCAGTGAAATGGCTTTTGTTGCGCCTCCAAATTTTTTTTTCTTTTCGGAGTACATAAAGTGGACCCTCAGAAAAAAAAATTTTGTTTAAATGTCGGTACTTGCGCCTCCTGAAAAATTGTTTTGGACTGTCTGTTTGACGCTCCTGAAACATTGTTTTACACTGTCTGTAGTTGACACTGCGGAAAAATTGTTTGGAGAGAGGGCCTGTAGGTGGACCTCCGGAAAAATTGTTTGGAGAGAGGGCCTGTAGGGGGCCCTACGGAAAAATTGTTTAGAGAGAGGGCCTGTAGTTGGACCTCCGGAAAAATTGTTTGGAGAGAGGGCCTGTAGGGGGCCCTCCGGAAAAATTGTTTAGAGAGAGGGCCTGTAGGTGGACCTCCGGAAAAATTGTTTGGAGAGAGGGCCTGTAGGGGGCCCTCCGGAAAAATTGTTTAGAGAGAGGGCCTGTAGGTGGACCTCCGGAAAAATCGTTTGGAGAGAGGGCCTGTAGGGGGCCCTCCGGAAAAATTGTTTAGAGAGAGGGCCTGTAGGTGGACCTCCGGAAAAATTGTTTGGAGAGAGGGCCTGTAGGGGGCCCTCCGGAAAAATTGTTTAGAGAGAGGGCCTGCAGGTGGACCGCCAGAAAAATTGTTTGGAGAGAGGGCCTGTAGGTGGACCTCCGGAAAAATTGTTTAGAGAGAGGGCCTGTAGGTGGCCCTCCGGAAAAATTGTGGTAAAAGAGTGCCAGTTGGACCTCTAAAAAATTGTGTTTTTTGGGTCAGCGTTAGGCAAAGACGACAAGGATGAGGAGGAGTAGAGAAGAGGAATCGGATACATAAGTAATGTTAATCTTTAGCTGCTTTCCCCCGGAGGAGATTTGAATTCCGGTGAAATCCAGGCTTTGTTCATTTTAATAAGCGTCAGCCTGTCAGCGCTGTCAGTTGACAGGCGTGTACGCTTATCGGTGATGACGCCACCAGCTGCACTGAATACCCGCTCTGACAACACGCTAGCGGCAGGGCAGGCCAGCACCTCCAAGGTGTACAGCGCCAGTTCAGGCCACGTGTCCAGCTTTGAAACCCAGTAGTTGTATGGAGCAGAGTGATCACGCAGGACGTTGGTATGGTCAGCTAGGTACTCCCTCACCATCTTTCTGTAAATCTCACCCTTACTCTGCCTAGACTGGGGACAGGTGACAGTGTCTTGCTGGGGTGACATAAAACTGGCAAAGGCCTTGGAGAGTGTTCCCCTGACAGTGCTGGACAAGCTGCCTGCTCGCCTCCTCTCCCCCGCTACTTGGCCCACAGAACCACGCCCTCTGCCGCTAGCAGCGTCAGATGGGAAGGATTGTTTCAGCTTGTGCACCAGGGCCTGTTGATATTGATTCACTCTCATACTCCTTTCCTCTACAGGGATGAGAGTGGAAATGTTCTGCTTGTACCGTGGGTCCAGGAGAGTGAACACCCAGTAATCATTGTTTGAAAAAATTCTTCTAACACGAGGGTCACGGGATAGGCAGCCTAACATGAAGTCTGCCATGTGCGCCAAAATCCCAAAACGCAAGAATTCCCTCTCCTCACTGGCCTGACTCTCCATTTCCTCCTCCCCCTCCTCCTCCTCTTCAGCCCATACAAGCTCAAGAGTTAAGAAGGACTGAGCATTGGTACCCTCTTCTGTCTCGCCGACATTTTCCTCCTTTTCCTCCTCATCCTCATCCCCCTCCTCCAATACGTGCTGAGAAACAGACCGGAGGGTGCTCTGGCTATCAAGCGACGTATCTTCCTCCACCATCTCTTGTGACAAGCGCAAAGCTTCCGACTTCATGCTGAGCAGTGAGTTTTTCAACAGGCAAAGCAGCGGGATGGTAAGGCTGATAATGGCGGCATCGCCGCTGACCATCTGTGTTGACTCCTCAAAGTTGCTCAACACCTGGCATATATCAGACATCCACGTCCACTCCTCATTGTAGACTTGAGGAATCTGACTGACCTGACTACCAGTTCTGGTGAAAGTTGACATCTGGCAGTCTACAATCGCTCTGCGCTGCTGGTAAACTCTGGATAACATGTTTAATGTCGAATTCCATCTTGTGGACACGTCGCACAACAGTCGGTGAGCGGGCAGTTGTAGGCGGTGCTGGGCTGCCCTGAGAGTGGCAGCATCTGTGGTCGACTTGCAGAAATGCGAACAGATGTGGCGCACCTTGGTGAGCAAATCAGACAGATTGGGGTATGTCTTGAGGAACCGCTGAACTATGAGATTGAACACGTGGGCCAGGCATGGCACATGTGTCAGTCTGCCGAGTTGCAGAGCCACCACCAGGTTACGCCCGTTGTCACACACAACCATGCCTGGCTTGAGGTTCAGTGGAGCCAGCCACAGATCGGTCTGCGCTGTGATGCCCTGTAACAGCTCTTGGGCGGTGTGCCTTTTGTCACCTAAGCTCAGCAGTTTGAGCACCGCCTGCTGGCGCTTACCCATGGCACTGCTGCTATGCCGAGAGCTACCGACTGAAGGCGCTGTGCCCACAGATGGTAATTCGGAGGAGGAGGTGGAGGAGGAGGAGGAGGGGTCGGAGGAGGAGGCATAGTACGTCTGAGAGACCATGACCGAGGTAGGCCCCGCAATCCTCGGTGTGGGCAGTACATGAGCGGCCCCAGGGTCAGACTCGGTCCCAGCCTCCACCAAGTTAACCCAATGTGCCGTCAGTGATATATCGTGTCCCTGCCCGGCAGCACTTGTCCACATGTCCGTGGTTAGGTGGACCTTCTCAGAAACAGTGTTGGTCAGGGCATTGATAATGTTCTGTGACACGTGCTGGTGTAGGGCTGGGACGAAACATCGGGAAAAATAGTGGCGGCTGGGGACCGAATAACGCGGGACAGCCACTGCCATGAGGTTGCGGAACGCCTCGGTCTCTACCAGCCTATAGGGCAGCATCTCCAGGCTCAGCAATTTGGAGATGTGGACGTTGAGGGCTTGGGAATGTGGGTGGGTGGAACTGTATTTCCTCTTGCGCTCCAGCGTCTGCTGTAAAGACGCTGCGTAGGGACACATTGGTGGACGCTGTGGAGGATCGTGTAGGCGAAGGTGTGGTTTTCCGGCGGGAGGCGCTCGTGCCGGGGTCCTGGTCCTGGGCCTCTGCTATTAATAGCAGAGGCAGCGAGTGACACAAGGGAAGGAGCAGTGGTGTGACCCGCAGGAGGTGAACGGCCTTGGTTCCATTGAGTGGGGTGTTTAGCACTCATATGCCTGCGCATGCTGGTGGTGGTTAGGCTAGTAGTGGTGGCACCCCTGCTGATCCTGGTGTGGCACAGGTTGCACACCACAGTCTGTCGGTCATCTTCAATTTCTTTAAAGAACCTCCAGACTTGCGAACATCTAGGCCTCGCCACGGGAGCTTCACTACGTGAAACAGTTGCTGCTGATGCACCAGCTCTGGCCCTGCTTCTCCCTCTGGCCACACCACTGCCTCTTACAACCTGTTCTGGTGCAGCACTCGCCTCCGCCTCAGAAGCACTGTCTTCACTGTCTTCACAAGCTTGGTTCAGTCACCTCGTCATCCTCCGATTCCTCAGTCTGCTCCCCCCTCGGACTTCCTGTCCTGACAACAACTTCACCACTGTCTGACAACCGTGTCTCCTCATCATCCGACACCTCTTTACACACTTCTTCCACTAAGTCAACAATGTCATCATCATTACCCACAGACTGCGACAGTTGGTAAACTTGGGCATCGGGAAAGAGGTCAGCAGCAACCTGAGAAGTGGTTTGTGACTCTGGGAAGGATCCAGAAAACAGCTCCTCAGAGTATGCCGGATCGCATTCCAAATTTTCCTGGGAGGGGGCAGACTGAGGGGAAGGAGGTTGAGGTGGAGGAGCCAGAGGAGTGCTCCCTTGGGTAACGTGGGTGGACTGCGTGGAAGACTGACTGGTGGACAAATTACTTGAAGCATTGTCCGCAATCCACGACATCACCTGTTCGCACTGTTGTGGTTTCAACAGTCCTCTACCATGTGTCCCTGTAAGTTGAGACATGAAGCTAGGGAGTGTAGCTCTGCGGCGTTCCCCTGCTCCCTCATCAGCAGGTACTGTCTCACCCTGCCCAGGACCACGGCCTCTGCCCCCTGCAGTAATTGAATGCCCACGCCCTCGTCCTCGACCCTTAGCCCTGGGGTTCAACATTTTCTGTATATAAGTGTATTATATGAAAAAAAAAATGGCCTGCTGTACTGAAACCCACAAACTTGTTCAATCTGAACAAGTTAATATATAGGTGGATAAGTTAGAGCAAAATTACGTACGTTATTAAGTACCGTGCAGTATGGAGCAATTACACTGAAACTATTAGATTAGGCAGTCTTGGTTTGCTTAAGTGCAACCCAGAAAAATGTCGCACTCAGATTTTTCTAATGTAGCTGTATCAGCGAGGGCAAAAGACCTTTTTTAATTACGTGACGTACAGAATGGGTCACCTGGACAGAAAATACGGATTGTGCTTTGTATATAGGTGGATAAGTTAGAGCAAAATTACGTATTTTATTACGTACCGTGCAGTATGGAGCAATTACACTGAAACTATTAGATTAGGCAGACTTGGTCTGCTTAAGTGCAACCCAGACAAATGTCGCACAGAGATTTTTCTAATGTAGCTGTATAAGTGAAAGTAAAAGACCTTTTTTAATTACGTGACGTACAGAATGGGTCACCTGGACAGAAAATACGGATTGTGCTTTGTATATAGGTGGATAAGTTAGAGCACAATTACGTATTTTATTATGTACCGTGCAGTATGGAGCAATTACACTGAAACTATTAGATTAGGCAAACTAGGTCTGCTTAAGTGCAACCCAGAAAAATGTTGCACAGAGATTTTTCTAATGTAGCTGTATCAGTGACAGCAAAAGACCTTTTTTTATTACATGACGTACAGAATGGGTCTCCTGGACAGAAAATATGGATTGTGGTTTGTGGTGACTGGACAGCTGAACTGTGACACACAGAATGGTTCCACACAGCTGTATGAAATGGATTTGTATCACTGAGATAAAGCAACAAAAATTTTTTTTTTTTTTTAGGTCATGCTTTTTTTAATGTGATGTGCAGAATATATCAGAGAGCAAACTCAGCCCCTGCTGACTGTGGCTATATTGACTGCAACCTAGACAAATGTCGCACTGAGATTTTTCTAATGTAGCTGTATCAGTAAGAGCAAAAGTCCTTTTTTAATTACGTGACGTACACAATGGGTCACCTGGACAGAAAATACGAATTGTGGTTTGTGGTGTCTGGACAGCTGAACTGTGACACACAGAATGGTTCCACACAGCTGTATGAAATGGATTTGTATCACTGAGATAAAACAACAAAAAAACTATTTTTTTTTTGTTTTGTTTTGTTTTTTTTAACGTGACGTGCAGAATATATCAGAGAGAAAACTCAGCCCCTGCTGACTGTGGCTATATTAAGTGCAACCCAGACAAATGTCGCACAGAGATTTTTCTAATGTAGCTGTATCAGTGAAAGCAAAAGACCGTATTTGATTACGTGACGTACAGTATGGGTCACCTGGACAGAAAATACGGATTGTGGTTTGTGGTGGCTGGACAGCTGAACTGTGACACACAGAATGGTTCCACACAGCTGTATGAAATGGATTTGTATCACTGAGATAAAACAATTAAAGAAAAAAAAATGTTATATATGGCGATAGCTGCACTACTAGTGCCAGCCAGCCAGGAGACAAAAAAAAATGTCTTGTAGCCCTTAGAAGGGCTGTTGGGTTCTTTTGAGATCACTCCTGCCTAACAGAGAACTAAATCCAGGCCCTAATACTCTCCCTGAAACGCAGATCTGTCCCTAACGACATCCAGGCAGCGACTGAGCCGAGCACCACGGGCAGTCACTAGTATATTCCAGGGTCACCTGATCAGGCCAGCCAACCCCTGCTATCGACATGTAAAGGCCCCACGTGATGCTGGGTGTACCGCAGAGTCTCCTGGCTTGTGATTGGCTGTGAATGATGAGTTTATAGCCGCCAAAAATTAAAAATGCGGGAGATGCCATTTTCTCGAGCATGGCGAGATACTCTTCCGAGCAGCGAGCAGTTACGAGTACCCTAATGCTCGAACGAGCACCAAGCTCGGACAAGCATGCTTGCTCATCTCTTGTTGAAACCATTGTAAGTTATCGGTTCTAAAGCTCCAAAATGTCATCCAAGATAAGAGAAAATGAAGATTTAAGAAAAATAAGCAGATAAGTAAGAGAGATAAAACAAGGCCTTACCTATAACAGCCAGGAATAGCTGCTAACTAGTAACTAATACAGCTATTTTACCAGAGAAGTGGCCATGATTGGTTGGAGTCTGAGGCATTGTATGTTGAGTCTGGTTTCAACTTACAATGGGTCACAAAAGACCATTGTATGTTGAAAATATTGTATCCAGAGGCCATTGTATCTTGAGGAATCACTGTAAATGCAAAAACATTTTACATTGCTTTCCTCCATTCAAATGAAGCATGCAGAACTAAGAACAATACAACTGAGCATTCAACATGCCTTTATCATTTCTTTTCAGTAACATTCAGAAAAATATGAATAAGCATTCTTAATACAATGAGCATTTATATTCATTTATACCCCTTAAAATATTGTCTCACTGGAGACCGTTCAAGTGAAAGCATGCAAGGACACAAGCATCCAATTAAATAAAAAGAAAAAATGTAATCAAACAAAAAGAATTATAATAGCACAAGTGAGCACGACTACAAGGTCATATTCCTGCTGTATTTTGTCCGATGCTGCATCATAGAGCTTTAAATAAAGTAATTTGTGGTATTTGAAAAATCTCCATCGAGCATATGTCATTGCTTCATCTAAGAATATATATATATATAAATATATATATATATATTTATAGTGCGTAACCCATAGCCCTCCCCTCCCCCCCTATGAAATACTAACAATGTGAATGACTCTTTGAACACTAACTCTATTATATATTAATACGGTGACCAATATTAACCGGGGATTTTTAAACCAATAATTGGAAGTGTGGAGGGTTATATTTATACATCTAAATTGAGCCTGATACTGCCTACATAGAGATATGAGGACATTTTTATAATTTCAATAAGGAGGATTCCATATGAGGGATAAAAGCCACATTATGTAGATATACCACTTGAATCTAAGAAAGGAGCTTAACTTCTCTGAAGGACTATAATGGAAGATAAAGTATTTTGTGTAATATACGCGACTGGGACCTTCTAAGTATTCCATCTAGGAGAACTCCAGCATATAGCCTTATGAACATTCATATAAGTTTTTAATGTATTTTTTATATATTTGTTTAGATGTGTATATTGTCTGTATTGTATGGTGTAATTAAATACTTTCTTTTATTCAACCCAGTAGGAGTGAGTGCCTATCTATACCATTTAGACGTGATTATTTCTTTATAGGTTTGTGGGTAACCTAAGATAGAGCACCCTCCACCTTATCACTGTTGGACAACGTGAGCTACCAGACAGTGTATATACATCTTTAATAAATTACAATGAATCATGAAAAAAAAAAGGTCTCATTAAACTACATTAAGAGAAAAATGAAAAAGTTCAGGTTCTCAGAATGTAAAGCCACCAAAATGATTTTTTTCCCCATAAAGCATCTTTTTATTGTAAATACTAACACATAAAAGAAAATTACATTGATTGGGTATTGCCACAAGTTCCAACCCGCAGAATAAAGTGATACAATTATTTTTACTGCACGCTAAGAAGGACGAGGAAGAAAATATAAAAAAAACAATGGCAAAAAATTACTGAATTTTATGCATCCTCTTAAAAAAATAAGAAAAGCTAAGTATAAATAAATCAGAATTATGCCATTGTAAAAAAAAAAAATATGGCAAAAGGAAAAGGCTAACAAAATTGTTAGGTGCCTACTTCTAAGGTCCAAAACAGACTGAACCATAAGAAGCTAATGTGTGGCTTGTTTCCTAAAGCCCAAATAATCACCTGTTTGCCCTCAGACTCAGCCATCATCAGGCAGAGAAGAATGTCCCTTTATTAGCATTGTCCTATACCAGCGAACCTTTTACAGACGGAGTGCCTAAACTGAACCCCCGAAACCCACTTATTTATCGCAAAGTGCCAATAAGGCAATGTAACCTGAATACTACAGTCCAATATAGTATATCTTCCATGTACTTTATCATTTAGCTATAATAGCCTGCCTATATTTAGTGCACTGCCTGTGCTATTCATAGTGCACCCTGTGCTGATGAATGGCAGGAAAAGTCTAAGGCATATTGGTGCACCATAGAGTTTTTCCACCCATGCCATAGTTTCGCCACCACTCTGCTATACAATAAATTACAATCTGTATCACTGTGACACAGACTGTTATTAGGACCCTAAAAATAGACTTACTGAATAGAAAGCCCCATAGTCCTTGCTAAGTCCCCAGGGCTGAAAGCAGAGAGGTTCCCTCATCTCCAATTACTGTATGTCACTGGAGAATTTGATGAACTGATCAAAGGGGGAAGTTCCCTTTGATCATGGCATAGTCACAGGTTGTGGAAGTCAAGGGTTAAACAGCCGGGACTTGAGGGTCTCCTAATGCCATCGAGTGGAAGACTGCTATTAGAACAAGATCTGTTCGTATCATCTCGTTCTTAGTGCACCAAAAGAGACAGCAGTTAGATGTTAAAGAGTTAAGGGTTAAGGGTTTTGTATAGGTAGCAGATAGACTTTATACTTCCTCTGGTTGGCCTCAAGGAACCCTAGGCCAATACTGATAGCAATTAAAAATTTCCACTAAAGGCACAACACACGAGAGTAATGTCCGAGAATTAGGATTGTGATTTTCTGTAACAACGTGCTCAGGCTTCTGTCCACGTTAACAATATAAATGAGAAATTTGTAGAGCTAATGGATAATGTTCATTAGCTCGCTATAGTTCCCTTTCTCTATCATGTACCTGGCAGTGGTGGTATTTTCAAAAAGTAAAGGACCTTTTCATTAGCTATAACTTTCTAATGGAGCACATGCTAGAAGAAAGCTAATATTTGTTTTAATGATTGATTTCAAATGGCTTCATAAGATGTGATGAAAGAAAACAAGTTCAGCGGGGGAGGGGGGCAATGTGCTATCACACATGGGTGATTACCCAGTGAGAGCAATGTATTTTCTGCAGCACTCGAACAATCTGTTTTACTCTTTGCAGCTTGTACGCATTTCGGTGCATTGAAAAAATATTCTGCACTGGAACAGAATTAAATTATTTGTTTGCCTATTCCATTATGGCCATTCATTTTCTTTGTAAGATAACTGGTAGATGTCTTCATCATTATTACAAGTGATCTACCATTTTGGAGAATGATTCAGTCTCAACTACAGAAGTCAAATGGTGCAAACTGCAAAGACTACTTTAGTGATGAGCATATGAATTAGCTTTCCTCCAGTTATGGTTCACATATAAGAGAGTAGCATCTATGGACCCTCATAGCCTCGATCTGATTGGTGTTGGCTAAATGAAGGAGTGGAGTCTAAGAGATTCCTTGGTTTTCATACTTTGATTTTTGTACACAAATATGGACTTTGCAGCAGGTTATTCTCAGGTCACAATTTTAGGAGTAGTCCTGGATTGACAACTGTGGTGCTGGGATAGTAACAAGGTCAGGAACCAAGTTGGGGTTTGCAAACATGAAGGCAGACAGGAGATTTCAGGAGTAGGAGTAATCCATAAGTGTAGTCATGGGTAAGCTAGAGGTTGGGATGGGAGGAACATGACAGCGCCAGATGAAGTACAGAAACAAGGTCAGGAACAAGGCTAAGGGCAGAATTCAGGAAGCCCCACAAGTATCAGGAAGACAAAAAAAGGACACCTAGGCAAAGACAAAGTCAACGACAAGAGGGTTAGATAATATCAGTACAGTATAATTCACAATAGTAAGCAGACAGGAGCCAGGAAAGGTTTGTACTTTGATCTCCTGGCAATGACTATGAGACCCAGCCGGGTCTAAATAGAAAGCCTTGATGATATCATAGATTCCATCTAGGAACAAGAATCATGTTGCATAGAGTGCCAAAAACAGTGGGAGACAACTTCACAGGAACCTGGAGAGGCACATAACCAAAGAAAATTGTCACTCTAGTGACATCTATAGGCAGCTACCATTTAAGTCAATTCCTAAAGAAACTTGGAATCATGACTGGGGATATCAACCAAACCAGCTATACCCATTTCTTGCTTGGGTGACATCCTAGCTATGTTTTAAGACTTTTTAAATGATCTGACAGTGAATTAAAGGGTAGGCAGGTACCTTTAGGTGTGACTAGAGAGACCATTTTATTCCAACTAAAGGAAAGCTAATTTGCATACTTTTTAACAGGAATATTGCCTTTAAGACTCCTAACCTAGCTAGATATCCACAAGGACAACCAATGTCTCACAACCAATTCTCTAGTATAATGCTACTATAGGAAACATGATGCACTATAACAATAGATGCAAACAAAACATATGGATTAAGCCCTTACTCTAATGATACAATCTGAGACTCTAAGACTACTTTCACACTAGCGTTCTTTTTTTCCGGTATTGAGTTCCGTCATAGGGGCTCAATACTGGAAAAAAAACGCTTCAGTTTTGTCCCCATTCATTGTCAATGGGGACAAAACTGAACTGTAGAGAACGGAGTGCTCCTAAATGCATTCCGTTCAGTTTACTTGCGTCTCCAGACCGGAGAGCAAACTGCAACATGCTGCGGTTTGCTTTCCATCCTGGGGATCCGCAACAAGACGGATCCGTCATGACCCCCAGTGCAAGTCAATGGGGACGGATCCGTTGTGTGTGACATAATAGAAACAGGATCCGTCCTCCATTGACTTTCAATGGAGTTAATGACTGATCCGTCCCAGCAATGTTAAAAACAATACAACCGGATCCGTTCATAACAGATGCACACGGTTGTATTATCAGTAACGAAAGAGTTTTTGCTGAACCCTGCCGGATCCAGCAATAACGCCAGTGTGAAAGCAGCCTACCTACCCAGCGCCACGGTGATCTCAGTTCAGGCAGGTCCTACACTAAACCTACCTATGTGGTTGTACATCTATGTTTAGGAGTGCAGACCCTGCACATATAATGTGCGGCTCCTAGTTACCTCTGTGCGCATCAGCAACCAATGAGAGGAGGAGCATGCACACCTTTGTGTACCAGCTTAATCAAGGTCATCTCTTAGATAGGTGGGGCAAAAGTGCACATGAATGCTACTCCTAGGATAGAAGCGCATTCACACCTGAAGGTGCCACTCCTTCAAGACATATTTAAAAAAGTCTCGGAGAAAATTGTTATAGTGCATTATTTTCTGTGACTTTATAAATGTAGCCTTGTACATCCGCACATTTTGCTATCATATAGTGCAGGATGTTTTTGTATCTTTTTTCCGTGACTTATTTTGACATGTCTTTAAGGAGTGGTACCTTTAGGTGTGAATGCTTCTATCCTAGGAGTAGCATTCATGTGCACTTTTGCCCCACCTATCTATAAGGTGATCTTGATTAAGGTGGTACATATAGCTGTACGTGCTCCTCCTCTCATTGGTTGCTGATGCACACAGAGGTAACTAGGAGCAGCACAATATATGTGCAGGGTCTGCACTCCTAAACATAGATGTACAACCACATAGGTAAGTTTAGTGTAGGACCTGCCTAAACTGAGATCACCATGGCGCTGGGTAGGTGGGCACAGATGTGTTTTGATCAAAATATATTGGCTAAGAGTCTCAGATTTTTGCAGGATGTTTTTGTATCTTTTTTCTGTGACTTTTTTAAATAAGAAACATGACCATCACTCTTGGAGTACATTCACACCTACGTGGTTTGGTTCCGCATTCGAGCCACATTTATTGCGGCTCATATGCGTCCCCATTCACTTCAATGGGACTCCGTGTGCTGTTCGCATCCGTTGATCATTTCGTGGCCCCGCAAAAAATTATAGTTCATGTCCTATTCTTGTCCTTTTTGCGGACAAGAATAGGCATTTCTATAATGGGCTGTCTGTTCCTTTCCACAAATTGCAGAAGGCATATGGGCGGCATCTGTGTTTTGCGGTCCCAAGGGACTCATGTGTATGAGCCCTTGGGATGGCTCCAATTAGAGATGAGCAAATTTTTGAAAAATTTGATTTGGATGCTTCACCACATTTCTCCAATAAATTTTGCTTAGTTCCGTATTAATTTGTTAAATGAGCTATATCCCAGCCTGCAGGAAGAGTATATCTCGGTGTACATCACTGTGCATTGCAGCAACATGTGTACGTAGCTAGTCCTTTCTGGTAGTGAAACTGTTACTATGACAGGCAGGTTTCATACAGTATATAGACCAAGACAGGTTATTCACCCCAATTTGAGAATCAAGGCCTAATGGAAATGTTTATCTATTAAACAAGGTGAACACCCCAATAAGAGTAGCATTAGAGAGGTTATTCGCCCCAATTTGGGAATCAGGCCCAATCAATAGAATTGTTTTTCTATTAATTACTGTGGACACTGTTCCATTAGATACCTCTGTGCTTTTAAAGGGCTGTGACATCACAGGGGCTGCATTACATTATGTGTGATCTCGTGTTCTCAGGCTTCTTGTGTCAGAGTTCGTACACTCAGTGTGAATTGCGCTGTGTTAACCAGCCGATGCCTAGTCTCTTGCTAACCCTATTCACACTTCTAACTCTGTTAGGCAGTCGACGCCTAGTCTCTTTGTACCTTGTTCACACTTCTATTCATCTTCTAGGCAGTCGACGCCTGGCCTCATGTTTTGTCCTGTTCATGTTGGGTTAATTCTCAGGTGTTGATGATTCTGGAGGGCTTCTGGAGCTTGGTCCATTCAGAGCACAGGGGTGGGACCTCTGGTTGTATAAATACTCCTCTCTCCCTCCAGTGCATTGCCAGTGTTTGATTGTCCCTTGTGGCTTATCACCAGCATTTACCCTTGTGCTTGATTCCTGTGTTTGATCTGTGAATTTGTATCTTGGACTTCGTCTTCTGCCTGCTGATTCGGTACCTTCTACTCTCCTGTGTTGTGACCCCAGCCTGCATATTGGACTAGCTCTTGGATTGTGATTTTGCCTGTTTATGCTCTCTCGTTGCCAACCTCGGACTGTTAACTACTCTTCTGTGTTACGTGTTTGTTTAGTCAGTCTGTCCTTCCAACTCCCTGCTCCCTAGCCAGTACAGGGTTTTGTCGTCCAGTTGTCGCCCTACGATCTAGTGTAGGGGGGCAATAGACAGGGACAGGGGTAGTGGGAAGCTCAGGGTCTGCCATCCTTCCCAAACCCCCAGACTCCCTGACAGTAACACTGGCCCAGAAAAAATCACCACCTGTAATCAGACCGGCCACTCTAAGACCTCCGATGGATCCCATGACGGCTCTCGTCAACCAGTTTCAGACCCTCACTGAACTGGTGCAAGGACTTTCACATCGTTTGCACCTACAGGAACAGGCTCAGGCTGCAGCACCAGCTCCAGCTCCACTTCCAGTAATGCTCTCAGAGCCCCGTGCCACCCTGTCAGACTTCTTCTCTGGAGATCGTAAGCAGTTCTTTGTCTTCTGGGAGGGCTGCAAGCTGTTCTTCGATCTTCGCCCTCAGTCCTCCAGTTCCGAAGTGCAGAAGGTAGGAGTGGTCATCTCCCGCCTCTGAGGTAATCCACAGATATGGGCCTTCTCCCTTCCTCCTGATTCCAGGGAAAGGCAATCCCTAGATGCCTTCTTCTCGGCTATGGGGAAGATCTATGATGAACCTGACCGAGTAGCGTATTCTGTCTCTAAGCTGATGTCTCTCCGACAAGGAAAACAGACTGCAGAGGATTATAGTACCCAGTTCCAGCAATGGTGCACTGAGCCTAAATGGAATGACTCAGATTTAAAAGACCTCTATTTAGCAGGCCTCACTGATGGCCTAAAATATCTCCTGATAGGTTACCCTGAATCCAGTACCCTAGAGGAAGCTTAGGTCAAGACGTCCAGACTGATCTAGTACTGCTCGTGTGTCTGTGTCTTCTTCTTTTTTTCCCCATCCGATCCCAACCTGTGTTTACTTCCACAGATAAACCTATGGAACTTGGAGAGATGTCCCCTAAACTAAGGAGAGACTATTGCCTAAGGAACAACCTGTGCCTTTACTGCGGAGACAAGGGCCACTGGGTCAGTTCCTGCACCAAAAGACCCCAGCAGGAAAAACTCTCGCTCCTAGAAGACGAACGGGAAGGTTTTCTAGGAGCACGGGTACTTCCCGTGAATAATAAAAATATTTTTTTGCCCTTCTCCCTGCAGTTTAACTCCCGAACCTGTGAAGGCAAGGCCTTCCTTGACTCAGGGGCAGTAGCAAACTTTATAAATTTTTCCTTTGTTTCCAAATTGGTTGACTCGCTGGTGCCCCTGTCTCCCAGTATCCATGTCACAAGTGTTGACTCCACCCCCCTGTTAGAGGGGCTAGTTAAGTTCCAGACCCCTGTGATGAAACTCACTATAGGTTCACTACATTCGGAAATGTTTACCTTCCTACTTATGAAAAGATTTAATTTAGGGTCTCCCTTGGTTAATAAAACATAACCCTGTAATTGATTGGTGTACTGCTGACCTAATCAAACGGGGTCCACAGTGCACCAGTCATCTGACCTCTCTCTCTATCAATTCTTCTGCTTGCTCTGAACTTGATCTGCCTGAATATATATTTGATTTTAAGGATGTCTTTTCTAAAACCTTGTTTGAAATTCTGCCTCCTCATCGGGACGGTGATTGTAAGATTGATTTGGTACCCGGGGCCAAATTACCTAAAGGTCGCATCTACAATCTTACCGTCCCAGAGAGACATTCCCTCAAGCAATACATTCAGCACAGTCTTGCAATTGGTCATATCCGTCCCTCTGAATCTCCTACTGGAGCTGATTTCTTCTTTGTTGAGAAGAAGGATGGTGGCCTGCGCCCATACATTGATTACAGGGAACTAAACAAAATTACAGTAAAAAACAGTACCCACTCCCTCTCATTCCCGATCTCTTGAATCAAGTTTCAGGTGCCACTTGGTTCTATAAACTAGACCTGCGGGGGGCTTATAACTTGATTCTTATCATTGAAGGGGATGAGTGGAAGACAGCCTTCAACACCCCATTTGGGCACTTTGAATACTTGGTGATGCCCTTTGGGCTCTGTAATGCCCCAGCAGTCTTCCAGGGATTTATGAACAATGTTTTTCAAGATATAATAGGTCATTTTGTAGTTGTATATCTTGATGACATTGTAGTGTTTTCACATGATTGGGAATCCCATTGCTCTCATCTTCGAACAGTTCTTCAAAGATTGAGGTCGCATAACTTGTTTGCTAAACTTAAAAAATGCATCTTTGGTACACAAAAGATTTCTTTCCTGGGTTATATTTTGACTCCACATGATGTTCAGATGGATCCAGTGAAGGCCATCACGGAATGGGTTCGCCCCCCCAGGTCGAAAGGCACTGCAATGCTTCTTAGGCTTCGCCAACTACTATCGTAAATTTATTAAAAACTTTTCGATAATAGCCAAACCTTTGACGGACCTCACAAAGAAAGGGGCAGATGTAGTGTCTTGGTCCACCTCAGCCAATGAAGCCTTTAACTCTCTGAGGTTGTCTTTTACTAAAGCACCAGTTCTAGTCCAGCCCGACCTCAACAAACCGTTTATTGTGGAGGTTGACGCTTCTGAGCATGGGGTAGGGGTTGTTTTGTCTCAGGGGCCAGGTACCTTTACGAATTTAAGACCTTGTGCCTTTTTCTCTAAAAAGTTTTCCTGTACCGAAAAAACTATGATATTGGTAACCGGGAATTGTTAGCCATCAAATTGGCATTAGAAGAATGGAGGCACTTCTTAGAGGGAGCTACCCACCAGTTTACTGTTTTGACTGACCACAAAAATTTGGTATACTTAGATAACACTAAAAGATTGAATCCCAGGCAAGCTCGCTGGGCTCTCTTCTTTTCCCGTTTTAACTTTGTTGTAACATTCCGTCCAGGGTCAAAGAACTTAAAGGCTGACGCTTTATCTCGTAGCTTTGGTATCTCTGACTTCCTGGAATCTGAACCTGAAAATATCCTCCCCCCTGGGGTAGTCATAGCAGCGGTCTCCTCCAGCCTTTCCTCTCAAATTTTGTCTGTTCAAAATCATGCTCCCAAAGACCTTCCGGAAGGCAAACTTGGAGGAGACCCACTGTGCACCTCTCGCAGGAGATCCAGGGGTCAGAGGTACTAAGGAATTACTCTCTAGCTTGTACTGGTGGCCTCACTGGGCCAGAGACGTGGGTGCATTGGTTACAGCTTGTCACATATATGCTAGAGGTAAGAGCTCCAGGAGACGTCCTGAGGGTCAGCTGTGTCCTTTACCTATTCCATCTAAACCTTGGACCCATGTCTCAATGGATTTTGTAACCGATCTACCAGTCTCTCAAGGTTATTCAGTAGTTTGGGTGGTCGTCGACAAATTTTCTAAAATGTGTCACTTCATCCCGTTGAAAAAACTACCCAATGCCAAAACTCTATCTACCTTGTTTATTGATCATATTGTCCGTCTCCATGGTATTCCAGAAAATATTATGTCTGACCAATTTGTAGCAAGGTTCTGGAAATAATTCTGCAAAAAACTTGATATTAGTTTGTCGTTTTCCTCTGGGTTTCACCCAGAAACTAATTGTCAAACCAAGAGGATAGATCAAGAACTTCTTAAATACCTGCGTTTGTATGTTTTTCTGATAATCAGCACCTTTGGTCAGAATTTTTGTCATTAGCTGAGTTTGCCATAAATAATCATTTCAATTCTTCCACTAAAACCACTCCTTTTCATTGTAATTATGGTTTTCATTCTCAATTTTGTTTTCAGCACCTTTTGTTTCTGACAATCCTCAGGCAGAATTTTCTTCCCAACAACTGAGCTCAGTCTGGTCCCGGATTCAAAGGAATCTTCAGGGTACCCAGAACTCCCTAGTCCAGGCTGTTAATAAAAGACAGTCACTCACTTCTCCATATTGTGCTGGGGATAAGGTATGGCTGTCCACAAAAAATCGGAAATTGAAGGTTCCATCACTCAAGTTAGCTCCGCACTTCATTGGTCCTTTTACTATTTTACAGGTTATCAATCCGGTTGCCAATAGGTTGTCCTTACCAGATTCTCTCAAAATTCATAATGTGTTTCATAAAAGTTTGTTAAAAAAATTCTGTCCATTTGTCATCCCATGCAAAGACCCTCCTTTGCCAAGTCTGGTTCTAGGAGAATTTGAGTTTGAGGTGTCTAAAATTCTTGACTCTAGGCGAGTACAAAGGTCAGTCCAGTATTTGGTGGATTGGAAGGGCTTTGGTCCAGAGGATAGAACCTGGGTGCAAGCCCGACATGTTCATGCTCCTCAACTGGTCCGCCAATTCCACAGGGCATTTCCTGAGAAACCTGCTCCAGGTGTTAGGGGTCCAGTGTCACCCCGTAGAAGGGGGGGGTACTGTCAGAGTTCGTACACTCAGTGTGAATTGGGCTGTGTTAACCAGCTGACGCCTAGTCTCTTGCTAACCCTATTCACACTTCTAACTCTGCTAGGCAGTCGACGCTTAGTCTCTTTGTACCTTGTTCACACTTCTACTCGTCTGCTAGGCAGTCGACGCCCGGCCTCATGTTTTGTCCTGTTCATGTTGGGTTAATTCTCAGGTGTTGATGATCGGGCTTCTGGAGCTTGGTCCATTCAGAGCACAGGGGTGGGATCTCTGGTTGCATAAATACTCCTCTCTCCCTCCAGTGCATTGCCAGTGTTTGATTGTCCCTTGTGGCGTATCACCAGCATTTACCCTTGTGCTTGATTTCTGTGTTTGACCTGTGGATTTGCATCTTGGACTTCGTCTTCTGCCTGCTGATTCGGTACCTTCTACTCTCCTGTGTTGTGATCCCGGCCTGTATATTGGACTAGCTCTTGGATTGTGATTTTGCCTGTTTATGCTCTCTCGTTGCCAACCTCGGACTGTTAACTACTCTTCTGTGTTATGTGTTTGTTTAGTCAGTCTGTCCTACCAACTCCCCGCTCCCTAGTCAGTATAGGGTTTTGTCGTCCAGTTCTCATCCTACGATTTAGCGTAGGGGGGGCAATAGGCAGGGACAGGGGTTGTGGGAAGCTAAGGGTCTGCCATCCTTCCCAAACCCCCAGACTCCCTGACATCTTGCTTTCACTTTGTAACATGTGTAGCTGCCATTTTAGAAAAAAACAGATTTGTTAGCCCAAAGCGCAAGGAAATTGGGATTCACTCAACACTAGCTCCAATATTATTTGCCCTGGTAGCAAGATATCTCTAAAGTCTGGAACTTACCCCAAAGAACTTGTCAGCAAATGACAGGCTGGCAAACACATTCAACACCATGATAAAGTAGATAGATAGCTCAGGGAAGAGAGTGTTATATATAGTAGGAGAGGAAAATAAGCAAGAGGGTGGGGTAGAAGGATTTAGGGGCAAAGACAGAGGTGATAGATGGGGATTTTCATGTGAGTTGCTTGATATGCTTTTGTGTATGTACACTGTTAACTCCACATGGTCTACTTTGCTTATATCTGTAGCAGTAATCTATGAGATTGCCAATTCCATGCTAATATCATACTTTATTGGCTTTTTGTATACAGTAAATACTTTTATGCTATAGTTTTAATGATGGGTTTATGCTTATTTTCTGTACTGGTATATGTAATGTGACCAGCAGGTGGAGCTTTAAATTATTGCCATGTGTATATAAATAGGATATCAGATGGTGATTTTAGAAAGGCCTCTTATGCCTAGAACTTCACTCTCTTTTTGTACTTTTGATATGTTAGAGTACTGTTTTAATTTACATTTTAAATTTGATTGCTGGTTTACTTAATTCTGAAACTTAAAAAAAAACTATTTTTGGCAAATTGTATAAAAAAACACCACAACAGTGTGCATGGAATTACCAACTATGAGAGAATCTGTATTATTTTTGGAAGTTGTTTCTCTCAAAAGGAGAGATACCAAGAGCTATAACTAGAGATGATCAAAGTATTGGAAAATGTGGTTCAACTGCATCACCAAATTTTAAAAAACAAAATCGCTCTGTGACTAATTACTTCGTCACGAAGCGCATTTCTTTGTAAGTAGTGGGTGCAATGTCAGGGAGTGGCTATTGTGCCGCTCCCATCATTGTACTACTCAGATGCTGCAATCATAGCAATAATTGAGTATAAAATAATTAAAAACATACTTACCTCATCCATATGCTAGCAGTCGGCTGGCCGGTGGCATCTTGATTGAAGATCTAGCACAGAATCTTGCGCGGCCCTTGATGACGTCATCAAGTCGACAGGTGTGTTGACATCATACGTTTTACACTATTTCAGGCATATTTGATTCGCTACCATGAAGCACTAGGAAATTCAGCTTCACGGCAAATCAAATTTATCTTGAAATTCACTGAACACTAGTTATAACAGCAAAAGGAAAAAATAGACTATATCCATTTTCTGTCAAATGGACATATAAAATATATTTTTTTAAATATAAATCTGTGTGAAATAATCATTATAATTCATTAGAAAATTAGTATTTTTGTGAGTATGTTGCTTCTATAAGTCTGCCTGTATGTTTTGTATCCTTTATGGCAAAATACCCACCAATGACGGTCGTCAAGAGAAGTTCATTCTAAAGGTTATAAAATAAAATGATGTTTCGGCTCCTATGTCCTTATTTTGTTATTTGATTAAAAGGCTGACAAGGAACATAAATACATTATATCTATAGAGGCTGCAAATCACTCGGGGACTTTTACCTTGAGGACTGTGTGCGGTTCTGCCTTTAGTGTGTTTTTAGTGAAGGAGAAAAAAATCAATTCCTTAGCAATCTACAACTGGTATTCCAGTGACAATGACACTATTAAATCTTCACTGAGAGTGTGATTTATCCAAGTGATTCACCTGCAGACTTCACATCTGGTAAAGTATAAGCTTCACCCAGATTCAAATATGGTGACCCTATGCCTACATTCCTTCGATAGCTTCATATATTTTTTTTTAAATGATTTATACAAGGCCATTGATTGAACAACAATGGTAAAATAAATTACAGCGCACAACATAAAACACAAACATTCATTTTGTTTCTAATTTGTTAGTTAAGACCAACTTAAAGGGTTTGTCTATTGAAGTCAATGGGAGTAGCACTGCAATAACCAGCTCCATCTACAGCACAGTGGACAGAGCTGTGTAGTTCTAGCATCGAAGTTACCCCAAAACAGCTGACCGGAGGGAGCCTGAATCCCACCAATCAGATATTGATATCCTTCACCAATAGTAAAATCATGGACAATCCCTTTAAAGGGATTTTCCAGTTTTCTATACATAATATTTATAATTCTTATATATAATTCTGCACATATTCCATTTGTTTAACCCCTTCGCTACCTGCGCAGCAGGCTTCATGGCTGGAAAAATAAAAAAGTCATGGCTTAAGGAAGATAGGGAAGAAAAATTAAAATGCAAAAAATAAAAAATAAAACGGTATCCGAAGGGTTAAGGTCCACAATTCTGTAGTGAAAAAAGTATGTATGTGGTGAAAATTTGGGCAATTCATTAAAAGCCTTTTCAGCAGCCGCCCAATCATATGAAAGTGAAGTAATTTGACCAACAAAAGAAATGTTAGAATGTGACATATGCCTAAAAACATACATGGTAAAGCATGCAAAGGTTCAACTGAAAAAATAAATATAAAAATTAAATGCCAGGGCATTCAAAAAAAAGCCTCTTAGTTTTTTTTTTTTTTTTAGTATTTTAACCCCTTCCCGACCGCCGCTGTACATGTACGGCACGTGGGCGGTGCGGGGACATGACGCCCGCTCGCGGGTGCGGCGGGCGTCATGGCCGGCAAGTCTCTGCTGTTTCTAACAGCAGAGACTTGCCGCTTCTCACCTCCATCGGCGGCGACTTCCAGGGCCTTACTGATGCCGTGATCACACGTGATCACGGCATCAGGATGCGTCTGAACCCGGAAGCCCACGCTTCCGGGTGGTGTACAGACGCCCTGATTGGCCAATCGGGGTGTCTGTACACCATATGAAAACTGTAATCCTCGCTGGTGAGGATTACAGTTTTCAAACTGCAATTCTTATTCTGGCCACTAGATGGCAGGCCAGGATAAGAAATGAGCAATTCATGGATTTAACTGCATCTAGTAAATCCATGATTGCTCATAAAGAAAAAAAACTAAACACAATAGATCAGATGATGTTTGAGCTTTAAAATAATCACAGAAAAATTTAAAAAAATGTTAAAAAAATATATAAAAAATAAAAAAGATATAAAAGTTCAAATCACCCCCCTTTCCGTATAAGTAAAAAATAAATACCTAAATAACAATAAATATAGACATCATGGGTATCACCGTGACCGAAAACGCCCGTACTTTTAAAATATAAAAAAAAAATTCAATACGGCGAATTGTGTGGCGGAAAAAAGCGTCCAAATGGCGATTCACATTTTTTTGTCGCTTTTTTTTCTAAATAAAATTAAATAAAAAGTGATCAAAAAGTCATACACACCCCAGAATGGTATCAATAAATACACATAAATACCAAAAAGTTATAGGGGTCAAGATATGACAAGGAAAAAAAAAAAAAAAAGGGCAACTTTCTAATTATTTTATCACCATCTAAACGCAGGAAAAACTATACATATTAGGTATTGCCGGATTCGTACTGACCAGTAGAATGAAAGTAACTGGTCAGTTTTAATGCACATCGAACGCTGTAAATAAGAAACCCGTAGAACTGTAGCGGAATAGAGGTTTTCTTGCAATTTCACCCCATTTGGAATTTTTTTCCCGCTTCCCACTACACCATATGTAATATTAAATGGTGGCGTTGGAAAGTACAACTTGTCCCGCAAAAAACAAGCCCTCATACAGCTATGTGAACAGAAAAATAAAACAGTTATGGCTGTTTGAAGGCAGGGAGCGCAAAACGAAAATGCAGAACCGAAAAAACCTCCGGTCGTGAAAGGGTTAAAGAAAATCTCAACACGGTGTCTGATTGGCCGATCTGCTAGTAAAAGGGGTGGAGCAGGTTGGTATACAGTTTTGTGGGGAAAAAAATCAGAATAACATGACATGGTGACCTAACATTTAGGATTATTTTGATTCCTCTAAGGCATAGAAAAAATTACACAGTAATGTCATAATAGTGGGTTAATGCTCACTATAAAGTTACAGCACTGAGATAATGCACACAGTAATGTCACAGGACAAGTAATAATTAGGGATGAGTGAACCTGAACTGCAAAGTTCGGGTTCGTACCGAACTTTGTGAGTCCTGGTACTCGGACCAGAACCTGGACTTTTTCACTGAAGTCCGGTTTGGTGTTCTGGTGATTTTATTATTTTCCGTTATAACATGGTTATATTAGAAAATAATAGCATTCTTAAGACAGAATGCAAAAGAATATGTGTCACGAACGTGCCGGGACATACTGACATTCCTGCAACAGGTAACAGGAGGTCAGTGAGGTTGGCAACATGTGGGTTATCTGACAGGTTCTCCTTTGGTTGTTTTGTTGTTGCTGGCATTCACCACACCCTCCCCCTTTAGGTGTAGGTGTCTTTTCAATTATCCTTGCCTATTTAGTGTTGCTTCTCCCAACATGCTCTGCGGTTTATACTTTCTGTTGCATCTGTGGCCTGCTGGAGTTTGGGTTCTCAGTGGAGATCTCGTGGCTACCATTTGCTGCTGTAAAGTTAAGTGTCCTCTTTCCTTTTGTATTTTTGTATTATTTGTGTGTATCTCTTCCCTGTGCTTGGTGATTGGGCCTGAGGGGAGACTCCTGTTCATCCAGGTTGGTGGAGGAACAGTTTGACTCATTCCTGACATTAGCTTCAGGATCCTTCAGGGGACAGTTAGGGTTCTAGGTATCCTGCATATGAACTCGACCACCTTCGAGGACTGTTCATACTGGTTGGTAGTCAGGACTGGAGTCAGGGTTTCTTTAGGAGGTGTCCATCTGCATTCCCTAGTTTCCAGGCCTAATCTCCATTTCCTTTACCCTCTTTCCCTAGTGCACTTGGTGTGGTATTCCCCCCCCAAACCGGAGCGTGACAATATGGCCATTTAAGGGTTAAAAAACAAAACAAAAACAAAAAAAACAATTCACCTCATCCACTTTATAGCGCTGTAGCAATCTCTTCTATCTTCATTCAGCAGGACCTGCCAAAGGACCTGTGATGTGTGCGATGAAATCACCACGTGGGAGAGCACGGTGACATTGTTTTTTAACCCCTAAATGGTCATATTATTTTGCATTCTGTCTTAAGAATGCTACTATTTTCCAATATAACTATTTTATAATGGAAAATAATAAAGTGAAGTTTGGGCCCCCATTGACATCAATAGGGTTCAGGTTTGTGGTCAAGTTTGGTTTCCGAACCCGAACTTTGACCTGAAGTTCGGCCAAACCTGGCGAACTCGAACTTCCGCGGGTTCGCTTATCGTTAGTAATAATATATACAGTGACGTTACAGCACAGAAGTCATACAAAGAGGTCAAGGGAAACGGATAATTCACACCTTTACACCTTGCTCATATATTATAACACAGGCATAATGCCGCTCCTCTTTTACACACTGACATCACAGCATGGGAAAGAAAAATATAATGATGTCACCCTGTATGTTCAATGAACAATACATGCACAATGCAGTGATGTTACAGCACTGATATTACACCTATAGTCATCCCTTACTGAGTTAAAGGGGTTTTGTCACTTCAGCAAGTGGCATTTATTATGTAGAGAAAGTTAATACAAGGCACTTACTAATGTATTGTGATTGTCCATATTGCCGCCTTTGCTGGCTGGATTCATTTTTCCATCACATTATACACTGCTTGTTTCCATGGTTACTACAACCCTGCAATACATCGGTAGTGGCCGTGCTTGTACACTATAGGAAAAAGTGCTGACCTGTCTGGTGGCTGAGACCATGGCCCAGCTCACATAGGTTGGTGCTTTTTTCTATAGTGTGCAAGCATGGCCACCACTGATGGATTGCAGGATGTCGTAACTATGGAAATGAGCAGTATATAATGTGATGGGAAAATAAATGAAGCTAGCAAAGGAGGCAATATGGATAATAACAATACATTAGTAAGTGCCTTGTATTAACTTTGTCTAAATGATAAATGCCACTTGCTGAAGTGAGACACCCCCTTTGAGCCCTATTAGTTGTTGGTTCATGCTGATGTGCAAAATTTAGGCCCCCCCTTTTAATTGGTAACCAATCACAATTCTTACAGGAGCGCATTTCTCCATTTATGGTATTCGACTCTTTTACAGCTGCATTTTATATTCACAGTTTGAATCCGCCTTAGCAATTACATAGTAAGTAAACCTAAAATACAATAAGCATGCTATCTGTTTTACAGCAGCTCATAAAATCAATCACATTACGCATAAATCTGCATCGTGCAGCGTTCGGCAAGTGAGCAGCAGGATTTCCCATCCTACCTCACAGAAAACAGGAGGTAGCTGCTTGCAAGGAGTCGGGTTTTAATATGATTGGACTATAACAGACAATCTATTTGGAGCATGCTCTAGGGAGCTTATAAACAAATGTTGAGTAATTTCAGCCAGCAGTAATTACCCTTGCAGCTGACAAGGGTAGCATGATACTCTCTCCTTCACCTTCAGCCTAGTCCAGAAGGCATTGTACACAACGGCACTTACTTCTAATTATTTCTACAGTTGTAGGGATAAAGACCAAAGCTTGCTATTATAAAACATTTTAGCACTGTTTTAAAAGCTTGTTTATTGGGACAATTAAAACCCATAACAGTTACGGTTCTTACAAGATTTCTTTTCCGGGGATGTGATATTAAGCAGAATTTCACACTTCTGCACCCTATGAATGAGGGCTACTGTACATAAGTATCTAGGATTTTTTTTCTACACATTGAAGTCACAACTTTTTGAAAACTTTGAAAAGAAATCTGAGCCGTCTAAGTTGGTGAAAGAGAAGACCATAAGCACTGAAATTATTATTAATTGTAAAGTCTAGTCCGCTGGTTCTGGGTCACCCATAGCCTTGTTACATGATGGTCGGGTAAAGAAATAAAGATCACGTTTAGCACCTAATGCAACAATTAGTACTAAAATAAGCCACAAAAGTCATAAAAAGTTACCTCCCGACATGCTTGTTTTAATAGCTTCAGGCATTCCCCATGTAATAACAATTCTGGAACATCTATTCTTATGACTCTCTGTTGTACCATTCCTTTATTATTTCTACTAGAAGTTATAGATGAACTGCTACCATCTGCAGTAAGGTTACAGAGGGGAGGTAACACGCTGGGGGTGTATACCTGCATAGTCTTAAAATGGCAGCACTGATTGGATAGAGTGAGACTTGTCAGGTACACGCCCCTAACTGGTTTCCTCCCCTCTGTACCCTTACTGCAGACTGCTAGCAATTCATAACTTCTAGTAGAAATAACAAAGGAATGGCACAACATAGAGCCATCACAAATAGATGTTCCAGAATTGTTATTACATGGGGAATGTATAGAGTTATTAAAACAGGCATGTCAGGAGCGGTAAAAGGTCCTCTTTAATGTATACAAAAAAAGTATGCATTAAACCGATGTCTCGGACTGATGCCATACAGTGGCATCCATTCACCATAGACTTCCATTGTGAAAAATACATACTTTTTTTTATTATTGTAAAAGGAGGCATAAAATGCAATGTGAACCCACCCTTATTATGATCACAGTGGTACTTTTGGAGTTTTTTGTACTCACCTTTTTAAGTTTATGCAGCAGATTGCCACATTTGACATACAGATTACAGAATTTAACATACAGATATATCATTCCTTCCATTTCCTATTGGCACAAGGTGACTCAAGGTGGCAGGTTACAAAAAAAAGTTATAGTATTTTATTGTGTCACAAGATGTCTGTCCTATAAATGTGTATGTGCAGCCACCCGGTGGTTGTGTTGCAAATTGAAGTCTCTCTAGAGCAGTGGTTCTCAACTCCAGTCCTCGGGACCCACCTGCCAGTCAGGATTTAGGAATATCCCACAGAATGAATACCTGTGGTAAGTCCTGATGGATGGACGCTAATTATATCAGCTGGTCTAAACTAAGGAAATCCTGAAAACCTGACTGGCAGGTGGGTCCCGAGGACTGGAGTTGAGAACCACTGCTCTAGAGCTTTGCTAGCGTGTTGAGATAATGTGCTGAATTTTTTAAATGAGAAATTGAAATTCTTATACAAATTCCAGCTAGAGTAAGGAAGGGCCCATATGTATTTGCTATACTATATTTGCTTGCCTTTCTTGCCAAAATGAGTTATTATTTATGCATCTCCTGGATAGTTTGTCTGGTCTTATGTTCATGTGGTAACTTTTCCTTCATATAAAAAACATTCTACTATTCTATTATAGAGGATGTTTGGTGAGATAAAACTTTTTAGAAAGGGGACAGAATTGGTTAAAAAAAACAAAAGACGTACTACTCACCTCTCTAATTCCCTGCCTCTAGTGTTTTGATGTCTACTAGGTCCATGCTGGTCTCTGCTTTCTGGTCCAATCTCGACACCCAGGAAATGGCAAGAAATACCAGTAAAGCCAAATAGTGAGTAATGCTAATTGTATAATCTAAACTGATTCTTCCTCTTTTCTAAAAAGAATTAAAGGGGGTGGTGTCACTTCAGCAAGTGGCATTTATTATGAGGAGAAAGTTAATTCCAGGCGCTTACTAATGTATTGTTAGTGTCCATATTGCCTCCTTTGTTGGCTGGATTCATTTTTCATCACATTATACACTTCTCGTTTCCATGGTCACAACCACCCTGCAATCCATCAGCAGTGATCGTGCTTGCACACTATAGGAAAAAGCACCAGCCTATGTGCACTCCCATGGTCCCAGCCTCCAGAGAGGCCGGTGCTTTTTCTTCATCATTGAGCCAAGCTTTGCCTGAAGGGCCCAAAAGAATAAAGACAACGTGCAGCTGTGATGTGCCTTGGGCCTCCCTCTCCGGACCTGGTTGCGGTTGCGCTTCCTGTGATCTTTACACCCCTGATTGATGCTATAACATAATAACTGTTCTATTTTGTATTTGCTTCTCATCACATACTAGTAGATGAACTCAGTGCACTAGCTCTCAACCTAGAAAATCATCACATTTCATAGAAAATTCATTGCTCACTTTTTTTACTGTAGTAAGCTCATATATAGCTTTTTCATTGACATACAACAGTAACAGAAACCTTCTATTATTCTTTTACAGAGGATGTCAGATTGATGAGAATACTAACATTTTAAACTCAAAATCACATGAACTGAACTCTAGGTAATGCAATAGAAATGTGTTACATTTTTATTTCAAAAGTTACAAGGACTGTGTACTCTCTTTTCATCATTTTGTGTGATCTTAAAAATAATCTGTTACGACAGAACCCTACCCTGAACTACTAATAACTCAAAAGACACAAATGTAGAATATGTTGTTACCTTTCTACTCACTTGCAAGGATTCCATGCAGGGGCATAGTGCAACGAACGTGCCTGCATCAGGTTGCAGGCAAGCGGCTAGATTTTCAAAAGTGACATCATTTGACATGTTTTCCTCTTGGTTGCTGTTTACCACAACCCTTCCCCTCAGTATCCCTTGCGGTTTATACTTTCTGCTGACATTGTTGTGTGTGGTGTGGTTCTCAGCTGAGATCCGGTTGCTGCAACATCTGCATTAAGTTAAGTGTCATTTTCCCTTTTGTGTTTATCCTACTTTTCCCTGTTGTGGTTTTGCCTTCTGAAGTCTCCTGTTCATCTGTGCTTTTGGAGGAACGGGTTGACTCCTTCCCCTGTCACCAGTGGCAGGGTTCTATAAGGCCAGTTGTTATTAGGTTCCTGTGTATGAACTTTCCTCCCTCTAAGGCCTGTTCATACTGGTAGTCAGTCAGGGCCTAGTTTCAGGGTTTCCTGCATGACGTGTCCGTTTCCTTGTTTGGTCCTTTTCCTTTCCCTCTTATGCTTGGTGTGGCTATACCCTCCACACCAGAGCGTGACACATAGCTAAAGGCTCATGGGCCCTGGTGCAACAGTTCGGCTTGGGCCCCCCTTCTCTCAGTGCTTTGTGGCCAGGGGCAGGGAAGCACATGGCCTTCATGCTGCCTGAGGCAAAAATTGAAATGTAAACCCCCCATGCCAAATTCTTGACCTAACCCCTTCCCTAATGTCAGAGGTGTAACTTGACCTTCATGCACTTTCTATAATACCAGTGTCTTCTTATGTTGTACAAGGGACTTTGGGCCCCTCAGACCCCTGGGCCCAGTAGCGACAGCTACCTCTGCACCCCCCCATAGCTACGTCCATGATTCCACGTGCTGAAGCATTTAGGAGTCCTCTCAATTATACCTCAGAGCTTAGGAGTCCTTGGTATGTACTCACGTGCACCACAGTTCTTAAAAAGATGACAAGTACATATTCTGAATCTGTACCTTTTGAGCTGTCCACTCCAGCCATTACAGTAATTCAGGGAGGTTTTCCATAATGACAAATTAAGGAAATTCTGGATAATCTTCCACAATACAGTAAGACTGAATATGCAGACATCTGAATAACTGCTGAGTGGTGTGGTTCTATATATGCAAACCAAGACAGTTAAGGGTGTCACTACGAATTGCTATTGGGTTCAGCAACTGAGATTGGCCATCTTCACTCCTTCTTGTTTAAAGGTCCTGTACATGTATAGACCAAGAGAATAAGTAGCAAGGTATAGGACCTGGGAGCTGAGATGGTTTCCAAAGGACCATGGCCCTTTGATAGCTTTGAACTGAACTTTTATTTGGTCTACAGCTGTTACTTCCAGCCCTTGTGCACAGGTATGCTCAACTTCGCCAAGTGTGTATGTATTCTCAGTAGGGAGAAGTGATTAAGCCACAGCCAGACACTTCTGGTGTCAGCTTATCTACCTTGAGAACAGAGTTCAGAGGTAGATAAGATAGTTAATATGGTACAGTCTGAATCGCGTTGATTGGTGTGGGGAGATGTCCTGCTGTGTGCCATTTTGGACTTTTTTTTAAAGATATTTGAAATGAAAAATATATGGTTTTATCTAAGATCCGATTGCTGGACCCACTACTTTGTTTCTACAATGTAGATTTGCTTCTGGACTTGACTGGCAAAGGCTGTGGGCTTATTGTATTTATTTTTTTTGTATCCTCATCTAATGTGTATGGCAACCTTTAAAGGAGCATTTTAAAGAAAATGGTCATTTTTCTAATTAAAAAATGGAAGAGCGGGATGCAGCGACTAATGGACCGCAGAACACCAAGACAACATTTAAAGGAGGAAAGTACCAAGAGAACAGCATGATAGCAAGAACCTGTTAAAAACCTTTCCATCTCTACACACGTTTTTCATGGTGGACATGGTGAAGTAGGCCTTCTTTTGAAGCTTTTCCAAGAGGCCCCAAGATTACTTGTTATGTCTCTGGTGATAGTCAAATTGGTCTGTGTTAGACTTCAGACTTCTGTTTGGAGAGGCAATCTTTTTTTGGGAAATGTTTGACAATGTTTATGTTCAGATCGTACCATGTTCTTATAGCCTGAAGTCCAAGACTTCAAGTAAATTTCTCTCATTTAGTTACCAATACCAATCAATCAACTTGGAGTGACCATGAGAGACCACATAAGGTTTCTGAGATATTTTGGTCTTCATATAGTCTCACCTCACAAACTGCATATTGTGTGCAAAGCACTTTGTTTTTGTTTCTTTTGGACAGAGGGTTAAAGGATAAAAAATATATCTTCTTACAAGATCCCTTGAGAGCCTGGTATAATACGCCAAATGGAAGGACCCTCAATTACTTGTCAGTCATAGATGTCTGATACTAAAATCCATTGTTTTGTATTTTGTACAATGACCTTCTTATCCCAGCGTTCTACAAAATAAATAAATATATAAGGCCAAAGAGGTAAGAGTGAAATGATAGAAAATTTTTACACAAACTGGTGAAACCAATTAACTAATGGTATTCTTATAATTTCTGCCTGTAATTGCATGCACTGAATGTCATGATGCAGGGCGATTCTTAATGACTTGCAAATGATGGAAGACAGGGGTGTATGTAAATTTTTAAATCAACCCATAGCACACTAATGAAAATGAAGACATAGTAAACAAAGCACCATGATAAATCAGCAAGAACAAAAGCCATACCTATTACACCGCTTCTGTTATTGCCCGTTTGCAGCAATGTAAAAAAATACAGGTTAAAATATTGACATAAAGAAACTGATGAAAAGAATTTATTTATTACACACTAACCAATATTTGCGCTACCAAAATGGCCATGGCCAAAACTAAAGCTCAGAGAAATCTAGATTAATGATGATGAGCTGTTCCACGTGGACTTTGTATGTAGCAGTCTTGGATATAACCTCATATACAGAACTGTGTATGTATTTTTTTTATTTTCTTTGGAAATGTATTTTTCTTAAAGAGGACCTTTCACCACTCCGGACATGCCTGTTTTAATAGCTCCATGCATTCCCCATGAAATAACAATTCTGGACCATCTATTCTTATGTCTCTATGTTGTACCATTCCTGTATTATTTCTACTAGAAGTTATGATTGAATTATGTCTAAGATAAGAGGTATTATTACTTATTGTCTCAACTTCTTCATACATCAGTGGCTTACCTAAAGATACTATTGAACTGAATGTGTTTTATTAGGATAAAATAAAACTTAACTTTTAATAAGCTCAATGTGGAGAGCACATTGAGCTTATTAAAAGTTAAGTTTTAATTTATCCTAATAAGGTACATTCAGTTCAATAGTATATTTATGATTGAATTACTAGCAGTCTTTATTAAGGATACAGAGGTAACCCCACCAGACGGGTGTGTACCTGCACAGACTCACTCTATCCAATCAGTGCTGCCATTTTAAGACTGTGCAGGTACACACCCCCAACTTGTTACCTCCCCTCTGTACCCTTACTGCAGACTGCTAGCAATTCATTCATAACTTCTAGTAGAAATAATAAAGGTATGGCACAACATAGAGTCATAAGAAAAGAAACTTTAAACTTTAAATTGATTTTTTTTCAGTTAATAAAGGGGTCCTATTTTAGGACTTTCATCAATTAGCCACAGAGAAGAGCAGCTAAGGCTAAATGATGCTGAAAGGGTTTACTTGGGGACACAAAATTTTCATAAGGCTACTTTCACATCTCCAGCATATCTAATCGGGCAGGTTCTTCCAGCATAAATGTCGGTCAAGCAAAAAACGCATGCAGTGACAAAAGCTAACATTTATGCCTACTCACAGCCAGATTCTATTATAGTCAACGGGGCCCAGAGGTAAACTGTAGAATCCGGCAATGCTGTATCCAGTGAACTCCGTTAAGTTCTACTCTGCCAGAACAGCCTGCCGAATATTATTACCAGAAATGTGGAAGTAGCCTTAGTCACTCAAAACACTTCTACATATAGTTCATAAGGTCTTCCGTTGCCTTTGAGGTGACTTACCTCAATGGGAGTCTGTAAAACTAGAGTTCTGGACACTTCCATGAGAAAGAGGTAGATTTTTATAAACATGTTAATTGACCCAAACACATATACATATAACAAACAGTATATGCACTAAACATGCAAGTACACATTTTGCACATATATTTCTATTTAATACAATTACAACCACAACAATCATTGGCACATTACACATACACATTATGGCTAATCCATTATGGCACATTATGGCACATACACAGATGGCTAATCTGAAAATGTAGGCAGCCTAAAAATGTAGGAGCCTTTATTACCCCAAG
Organism: Rhinella marina; assembly: GCA_900303285.1. NCBI lineage: Eukaryota > Metazoa > Chordata > Amphibia > Anura > Bufonidae > Rhinella > Rhinella marina. Next base: position 44,676 of record ONZH01011866.1, read on the forward strand.
AAAAGCAGTGATGGGAAGCCATTAGTAAATGAGCATCGGAAAAGAAAAAGAACATAGAATTGAGAACAGAAAACAGCTACTGTAGTTTGGGCAAAGGATGGTAGAAAGTGGCCACAGAGGGTCCAGAGGACAGAAGAGAGAAGCTAGAAGGGGCAAAGGATTAGAGAAAGTGGCTACAGACGACCCAGATGACAGAAGACAGCAGCCAGCAGCCAGAGGGGGCAAATGATTATAGAAAGTGGGTACAGAGAGCCCAGGGACAGAATACAGCAGAGAGCAGCCAGAGGGGGGCAAAGGACTGTAAAAGGCAGCAAAAGGGGGTACAGGGGTCAGGGACAGCTAGACGCAAAGAAAGAAAATGCAGAAAACAGCTGGTAGTAGTAGGGTGAGGAGCAGAGGCCAGGAACCTCCTGTGGTCCAAAGTACCCACACTGGTACTGATAATGGTGAAATCCCCTATGGGCACTATCATGGCCATTATAAGTGGTCAATAAGTATATAACATCTGAAAAGAAGAGTTGTCCTTCCTTACCTTTTCTGTAGGCTCATCATAATCCAAGACGTCTGGCACGAAACATGTCACAAGATATCTACCCTATATGTCATGCAGCCATTAACTGGTTGTATTATATATTCAAATATGTCAAGAATTTTCTTAAAGACGCAAAATTGTATTGAGTTTATTTCACAAGAAATACAAGTCCTTTACCAAAATTGAGCTAAAAGGGTGGACACATCTGTATGTATTTCTAGTTTTTCTTATTTATTTATTTTTCATTGGGACAAATGGATAAATTGCTCCAAAACTCCCAAACCTTTATTTAAACATGTAACACAGCAAAACAATACTTGTCTCAAACTGCCCAAAAGTAATTGGAATGAGCATTGAAGTGTAATGCACGCCTCTTCCAAAACACCATGGATATTCTGGTGTTCACTATGCCTCTATCCGCCTCAATAAATTCAACTATCTGAGATATGAATTGACAGCAAAAAAACCTAAACCCCAAAAGTGTATTATTTACATTTTTTTTATACGGTGCGTTACATTGCATTACGTCTTGTCATGTTCCATTCCGCCACATAAGATACAACATAGTGTAACTTGATGTGACATGAGAGCTAACATAAGAATTTGTGCAAAATTAGGTACTATGTGTACTGTAAAATAGGCAACAGCGTAAATGCCACTTTTTATTTTATTTTTTTATTTTTTTGTCCTTTTAGCGAGCAGTCCTTGGGATTGAAGATCTTCCTATTAGAACCTGGGCTATCAGTCCATTTAGTTCCACCAATTAATGTGACCAAATTGCCGGTGGGCGTAAAACAGAACCCAGCGTCTCCCATATTTAAAATAGTTAAGTGCAGAAATGTTGTATCCAATTACCCGATGGATACAGTTCCCTTAAATCACATCCTAATTGCCCAGTACAGAATGATAATCTGTTTATTACAGCCAGCTTACAGCAGAAGTGATGGGAATTAAATTGCAAAGTTTAGCAGTGTTGCTAGAAAATTGTTCTCACCACTGCCAGCCACTTATTACTGAGATCCAGTTTGAAGATAAACATTAATTTGTCCTTGTTTCGCAGACTGGCAGATGTCATTTTGCCCAGGGAGGGACCTGAGCAGCGGATAGTTTGCAGATGATGAAATGAGAATGCAGAAATGCAAGAGGACCTTAGGGATTTCTCTGGTCATTTGTGGCCAGCCAAAGAGCAGGCCAAGATTCTGTACTTATTCCAGAGCTCTTCTGCAGACACTTTCATTCATCTCATGTACTGTTTTCTGTCCTTGTGGATATTTATCATTATTACACTCCTCGGTAATGACTGTTTCCACCAAATTAGTTTGTTATTGACTGTTAAACTGTTAATTGGGTTTGTCATATCTTCTTCTCATTAAAACATGTGTGGAAAAAAAAATAACAAAAAAAACCACTTGTTAAGACATATCGAAAGGCAGCTTGTTAATGGGATATTCATAATGTGAGGCATTCGTTTCAAGGATTTGAACCGTGTAAATGAAAGGAATATTTACATCGTAAAGTATTTCAAATAATGGCATGTTATGTTTCTTTATGCCATTTATGTATAGCTCAAGTCTGAGTATTATCATTATTATTAATTGTGTTCAGCGAATTGAAGTATCCAAAGTGGACTTTGATTCGAATATCAGCGAAACCAAATGCTTCATGAGTCAATTGTCACGGAAATGGCGGTAAAAATGAAATAAAATCATACTCACCTCATCCATTTCCGTGGCCAACTTGGCATCTTGACTGAAGATTGTGGGCAAAATCTTGTGCACAGTGACTTACGACATCATCACACGCAGGCCAGCGTGATGATGTTATCACACACCACACAAGATTTCATGCTGGATCGTCAATCAAGATGGCTGCGGCAGCCTCTTCATGGCCTGATAGGTAAGATGAGTATTTTTTTTTTAAATAACTGATTAACCCGTGGATACCCTCATTTTTTTATCTCAGATGCCGCGATCAGCGATGAAAATGGCATCTGAGGGGTTCAATGATGGGTGGGGCACAATGGCTGTTCCCCATCCTTGTGCCCGCTACTGACAAAATAATTCATCACAAAGCAAATTTCTTGCTGAAATTCGGCAAAGCAGCTGAATCAAATTTTTGTAAACCTCGCTCATCTCTAATTATTACTTTAAAGTAGATAGATAGATAGATAGATAGATAGATAGATAGATAGATAGATATCAGCATTTTTTCATGTATTTATTTGTATTTATTTAATTTTTTTTTTGGGGGGGGGCTCAAGTTTCAAAATATATGAAATGATACAGTTCTGTCAACCTGATCAAAGCCACTAAATTATCCTAACTCTCGGGGGTTTTACATATGCATAACAAACAATAAAGGATATATGCAAATGGTTAATGTGCATAAATTGAATATACACTGAACACCTTCCCCCAGTTGAGCAAAGAATTATGCATTTTGTTATTAGAATATCTATGCATGACATCTATTTATCATTTTTCTCTTCTAGTTTTTCACATATTGTAGATATAAAATATACACTGTAGATATGATATTAATAGAATTAAGGTAGAAATAAATGCATAAATACTGTACATAAGGTTATAGTTGATAGATAGATAGATAGATAGATAGATAGATAGATAGATAGATAGATAGATAGATAGATAGCTATACATATGAGATAGATAGATAGATAGATAGATAGATAGATAGATAGATAGATAGATAGATAGATAGATATTCTCTGAATATACTGTATACATGCTTGCATTGTATTGATTGTCATCTGCCATAGTAATTAACGGAGTGAAAGGAGTTTTTTTTCTCTTGTTTTTGTTTTTTAGGCAGGCAAAACTTTTCCCCTATGGATCAACCCTCGGTCAGGAGACATTAGGGAACATTAACTGGCTGCGTATTTCAGCAGGACTCAGGAGAAAGCGGCTGGGAGCCGAAGCTCTATTTCTGAGAACCCTGGGACATGAGACATCAGCATCTACCTTTCATCTTTGCTGGGATTTGGAGAGGGTTCAGACCGCAGAGGCTTCTTAATTCTCACTAATTCATTTGCTTTCCTGATTCACTTGGCTTGGATAACCTAGGAATGATAATGAACCAGAGAGGGAGTATGCCTAGCGCTCTGTCTTTGAATGTGCTCAGCATGGATCGAAAGCTTTCTGTGAATTTTCCAAGAGGGAAATAATCTTATTACTATAGGCTGTGATTACTTGTCACCAGGATGAGCAATATTCTATTTATTAATTTCTATTTTTAAAATATCAACAGCTCTCGGTGTCACTCAAATTGTATTGTATTTGTTATTTTTATTCATTTTTAACTACATTTTTGAGAAAAAAATAAACACAGTGGATATATTGTATTCCTATTATTATGTATATATGCGTTGAACCTGGTGCCAGCTCTTATTAACCTGTTTATTCTTCAGCAGTAAATCACAATAAAACCATGGCTTGGCTGCAAAAGGTCATTAATAAAGCATGGCGTGTATAGATTACATATAAATACATTCATTTTGATGGTCATTGTTTTTCGGCACAGCAATAAATTAATACAATAACACTTTTCATAACAAATTGCTTGGCGATTCATGTGGTCGGTCTCTTTTATTTTAGCCAGAGGAACAAATTACTCTGATTAAACAGCAATTACGTATTGACTCAATGTTAAAAAAAATCCATATCCTTTAGGAATGATAACAGATTGTCATTACTTACAAGAAGACAATCGATTTACAAAAATAAATAAATAAATAAATATGTTTATTACTATAAGGACAGATACACATAGTACCCCTTTGATTTCATACTAAGGCATGGGGGAGGATTTATGAAGTTTTACATGTCCAATTTTGATGCACACCAATTTTTTTTTTTTTTTTATCTTTATTTATTTTCATACATGACATACATGGATACAAAATCATGGACAATTTAAACAAATATAAGTACATGGTATCCGTTGCATTCTTCATCTTTATATTATGTTGGAGGGAAGAGGGATACTGGTAGGGAGATGGGTATAATGGAACAGGGAAGGAATCTGGTGGAGGGAGGGGGGGGGGAGAGGAGGGGGGGAAATAAGACAAAGTTACAGGGCTAGTTTGGTTTTATTCAAGGTAAACAGCTATAACAACAGAACAGAACGATCCGACTGCTTTAAGAACAGAAATAAGACAAAACTTGATGTCTCAGGTGTTTCTCTCTTTCAGTATGTCATTTTTAATGATAAAGACACAATCAACTAGGCTCAAATTCCCCGTGAGGGATTCAACGTAACAGACCAGGCCTCATTGAAGACCAAATCAGTTATATTTTGTAATGGATCCGCATCTGCAATACCCTTTGTTTAAATAGTATCCCTATTTGAGTTCCTGAATGATTTCCATGGTCCCCATAGTTTCAGGAATCTATCATGTCGCCTGACCTCCCAGCTAGTCAACTCCTCCAGCAGGTATAGTTGGTCTAACTTTTTGTACCACATGTTTAGTGAAGGTGCCTCTAAGCTCAACCAAAGGGCAGGGATAAGCAACCTCGCTGCCTGGACAAGCATTGTGGGAAGGTCCCATTTATTTGGAGACCAGGTGAGTGATGGTAGCCAGAGCAGGACTGACTCTGGTCTCAGTTTAATTGAGCTCTTGCATATTTTATTTATTTGCTCCTCCACCTTTAACCAAAAACTCTGAATCACTGTACATGACCACATAATATGTCCCAAAGAACTATCCCCACATCTCCAGCAGTTGTCATTGCGACTCAATCCCATCTGGAACATCTTCTGAGGATCCTTATACCATCTAGTCATTGTTTTGTAAGAGTGTTCCTGTATTCGGATGCATCTAGAAAACCCGTGAGATCTCATATGGATAAGGGAGATTTCTGCATCAGAGAAGGACCTGTTTAAGTCCTTTTCCCAGCATCTAATATAGGCAGGTGTACCCCTGCCTTTTGAGGAAAATAGGTATTTGTAGAACATGGATATGGAATGCCTGGGGATAACATTGCCCTGAATGATACTTTCCCACCATGTGTTCGGTCTGGTGAGGATATATTCGGTGTGGAGCACGGCTTTTGCTCGCGTTAGTTCCCTAATTTCCAGGAAATTCCCTGGTGGGATGAATGTAGAGCGAAAAGTGGAAATTTTATCCTCTGTGTCTAGGTTGGCTAAAAAGTCTTTTAGCGTCATTCCTTTTAGTCTTGACCAAAGGCTGGAGGGGTGTGTTTCAGATGGTTTGAGCCAGTAGGGGAGTAGGTTTACAGGCATAGCAAGAGACGGTGTAGGTAAATGCGGGAGGTCATGTAGTAGGTGTTGCATGGCATCACTGTGCCTTTAGTTAAGTTGCAAGTTGGGCTGGTTGGGGTATTTATGCCCCAAAGTTTTGCTAATTGAGGATTGGATAGGTTAGCCAATTCTATATCTGAGCCTCTGACATGAAACTGCGTACAGCAAATGTGTAACCACCGCTTCATGTGAGTAGCTAGATAATAAGATCTCAGGTCTGGCAGACCGAAACCTCCACCCAGTCGGGTCATGGTTAATCTCTCGTATGAGACTCTAGGTCTCCTACTGGCCCAGAGGAATAGGGTGAACAACGATTTCACCTGCCGGAAGAATGCTAGCGGAAGGTGGATTGGAATCATCTGTAATACATACAGTAGCTTCGGTAGAATGTAGGTTTGCAGTATGTTTTTCCTTCCCATCCATGACACAAAGGGAAGTGTCAAGGATTGAAGTTGTGCTTTTATTTGTTTCACTAAGGGAACATAATTTGCCTTATAAAGTTGTGCCAAGTTGTTAGTGATGTGGATTCCCAAGTAATTTAATTGGGAGGTTTGCCATTTAAAGGGCAAGTTTTTCTGCAAGGAGGAGATTACCCTTTGAGGCAAAGTGATATTAAGAGCTTCAGATTTAGTGTATTTTATTTTAAAATTAGAGACTGTCCCAAACTTTTCAAAGAGGTCCATTACATGGGGGCGAGCCTCTCGTGGGTTTGATATAAGGATAAAAAGGTCGTCAGTAAAAGCTGCGCATTTCTGTTCTTGATTTCCTATTCTTAATCCCTCTATGTTGTTATCTTCCCTAATTGTTTGGAGGAGAGTTTCCATAACTAGGATAAATAGTGTAGGTGATAATGGGCAACCCTGCCTTGTGCCATTCCTAATTTCAAAGGGTTCTGACAGTGTGCCATTAACTCTAATTTTTGCATGAGGATTCCTATAAAGACTCATAATAGCTGAGATAAACTGGAAAGGCACTCCAAAGCTTTCAAGGGTCTTCTGCAGGAAAGACCAGCTGATCCTATCAAACTCCTTTTCGGCATCCGTGCCTAGAAGGATCAAGGGGAGTCCCCTGCACTGGGCATAGTGTATGGCATGGATAATCCTGCAGGAGTGATGGTTTCCTTCCCTGCCTCTCACAAAATTCCTGCTTGATCAGGATGAACTAGACTCGGGGTTAAAACATTAAGCCGTTGTGCCAGGAGTTTTGCCCAGATTTTTAGGTCGACATTTAATAAAGATATCGGCCTATAGCTACCACATTCCCTGATATCTTTCCCTTCTTTCGGGAGGATTGTGATGGTAGCCTCTAGTGACTGGGGGGGGGAGAGATTCTCCCTGCATAATGGCAGCACACCACTCCGTCAATCTCGGTGATAGGGTGGTTAGAAGTTTTTTATAGTACCAGATCGGGAGTCCATCCGCACCAGGTGCTTTGCCGTTCGGTATGGATTTAATAATGCTGCAAATCTCCTCCTCAGTGACTGCGGCAAGCAATTTGAGTCTGTCCTCTGCACTAATTGTGGGTAAGTTCAGGGAATGGAGAAACTGGTCTGCCCTCTGCAGGATGACTGAAGTGTCAGCTTTTTCTTGGGGTTGAATATTATATAGCTCACCATAGTAAGCCCTGAAAGCCTGTGCGATCTCTGGGGTTTCAGATACCAGGAGGCCCCCCTTGTTTTTTATCTGCTTGATAAACTGTGCGTCTTTTTGTTTTTTCATGAGGTGGGACATCAATTTATTCCCTCTATCACCAAGTGCGTAATGTTTAAATTTGGCATATTGATATGCTTTTGCACATTTTATATTGAGGAGGTCCCTCAGCTGGCATCTCAACCCCAAAAGCTCTTTATCTGCTTCTATGACTTTAGATCTTTTATGAAGAGTTTCTATAGCTGCTATCTGAGCTAACAAAGAGTTCAGCGTTTTCTGTCTTTCCCTCTTTATTTTGGTGCCCAAGGCTATGAGTATTTACCTAATAAACGCCTTGTGTGCCTCCCATACCATGGTAGTTGAAGTGCCTTTATTGGAATTATCCTGAAAGTATTGTGCTATTTTATTCCTAATCGCAGTAACTTGGGAATCTGGGTCTAGCAAAGTCTCATTAAGACTGAGACTTAACAAGGATACTGGAGCGTGGTCTGAGACTGTAATATGGCCTATTTTGGCCTCTGAGACCATGTTTATATGGTGTTCCGAAATTAGTATGTAATCAAGTCTCTGAAATGTTCTATGGACAGAGGAAAAATAGGTGAAGTCTTTACAAGAAGCATTAAGTGCTCTCCAAGTGTCTGTCAGGTGATGTTCCCTAAGTGTCTGTTGCAGTTGACTAATGGTGATTTGAGAGTGGGCCGAGGAACCCGAAGATGTGTCTAAAACTGGGTTAAGAGCAAAATTCAGGTCACCTCCCAATATTCTCACACCTTCTGCAAAAGCATTAAGTTTCTTAAAGGTGGAGTTTATCCATTTTGGTTGGTGTCTGTTTGGAGCATAAAGGCACGCAAAAGTTACCAGAGTCTTGCCCACACTACCCTTGACAAACAGAAAACGACCATTCGGGTCGGATTGGGTAACTACAGCCTCAAATGGGACATGTTTCGCAATTGCAATGCTGACTCCCCTAGAAGCCAAGGTATATGTGCTATGAAACCATTGCCTAAAGTAGTGCGAAGACAGACCAGGCACCTTGTTGCATTTAAAATGTGTCTCCTGCAGAAAGCATACATCAGATTTATTTTTCTTCATCAATGTAAAGACCTGTGATCTTTTCTGAGGGGTGTTGAGGCCCCTTACATTGAATGAAGTTAGTGTCAACTGTGCCATATCACATTTTGACTCCCTGGGGAGGGAGGATAGTGCGACCTGAGATATAACAAGCAGTTCGGAAAAACAAATATACACTAAAACTTTTCAAGCAGAAATGGAGTTGATTGTCTAAGACAAGTAATGTACTCTCACTTACTCCAGTGAGAGCCAGTGTAAATGAGATGAACGAGGTCACATGAGCCAGGTTCAGCTCTGGGGGGGAGAATAAGCATAGGAGTATATAGATGTCGTGCATCATCCTATGTAACCTGAGTACGCGGCATCTACCCTTGTTCTTTTATTCAATGCATGTCAAAAATAGCTTAACAAAGCCCAATTGAACCATAATGTGAGTAGCCCCTAACAGCCAAGGGCCTCTAGTGTTGCAGAAAGCTGACATTAGGTACATAATGCTCAGAACAGAAAAACCTGAAAACATGGAAAATTAAACAGTTAATGCACCAAAGAAGGCATGGATCTCACAACCAGCAATGAAACCATAAGAATGGTATAAGTCTCGTAGTGGGATTAACTTGAAGGAAGGTCCAGGATGGATCACTTGGAGAGAGTCCTCTGCGAGGTCTTCATCCCTCATCTGGACGAAGGCCCTTTGACTTGGATCTCGGTGACTTGTGTCTTGCTACTGTCGACCATGGCTCGAGTCTAGGGAGCTTGGGCATCTTGGGTACCGGCAAGTTGAGAGGCAACCAGAAATCAATACTTAGCGGTGGAATATCCAAAAGAGTCCATGCATTTTGCAGGTCAGAAGGCATCCTGATAGTGCACCTCGTGCCATTCTTCGAGAAGAGTAGGCCAAATGGCAATAACCATCTATACATGATATTTTTGTCTCTCAGATATTCTGTGAGGGGTCTCAGAGCACTACTTTTAGCTAGAGTTGTAGGCGCAAGATCTTGAAAAAGCAAGACTTTAGCATTTTCATGTTGCAGATCTTTATGTTCTTTAGCTGCCTGTAGAATGGCGGCTGTGTCTTTATAACTTACTAGGCCACATATCACATCTCTAGGAGGCTCACCCTCTTTAGGCATGGGCCTTAAGGATCTGTGTATACGCTCGATGGTTACTGCTTGTGCTCTGGACTCACCCAGAAGGGTTGTGAAGATCTGGATAGCTGTATCTTGAAGCGCTGCATTTGCTACTGACTCAGGTAGGCCCTTAATTCGGACATTCTTTCTCCTGCTCCTATTTTCCTGATCTTCTATCAGAAGGTGTGCCTGGTTTAGTGCTTCTAATTGCGCACCCATATTTTTTGCAAGCGCTGAACAGTGTGCTGTGATGAGCGACTGGTCATTTTCCAGCGACTCCACTCTATTGCCCACTGACCTGATGTCTTGTTTGATATCTCCCAGCTCCTTCAATACTGGCTCCAAGGCTTGGGACAGGGCTTGTTTGAAAAAAGTTTTTTGTCAGTGTTGAGCTCTCCTCTCTTGCATCTGGGAGTTCTGTGAGTGGGCCGCCGCTCGCTTCCCCGCCATCTTCTTCCTCTGAAAGCGCGCCTTCAGGCAGCGCCATCTTGGTTTCTCTGACCGGAGATAAGGCAAGTCTGGTTTTCCAGAATTTGTCCATGTCCGAGACATTTTTCTTGGATTTTGGTGTAGCAGGGGGTTCCCTGTATTTATCTTTCCCGATTTTAACCATTGTGGCTTGTTCTGAGCGGTGAAAAAGCTAGAAACGTGGGTTTAGATGCAGGAGCTGCAAATCAAGCGTCCTCCATGTGCCGCGGTCAGGCTCCGCCCCCTGCACACCAAATTTGAGCAAAAATGTGTAACTTTCTGTCAGAGGTGGGTTGGGGGGTAAGAAACTTCATGCTGCATTTGTCATTTATGATGCCTTGATCACATGTTGTCTTGAATCATGCTTATAAGAAGTGTTAAGCAGCTCAGTGTAATGTGTATATGTGAACAGTACATGAACTCTTCTATTTACTCTAGGTAGGACAAAATGGTGATCTGAGTATCACTAATATGGGACTCAGAACCATAAGTTCATCTGATTGGAGAGGGAGAAAGATGCTACTTTGTGTTTCTTGACAATATATGTGTTTTCTGTGGAGTAATCTTTCTCATTATGGAGAGCACCTAGTATGCTGAGTATTTGTGAGCAGTATTATAGGTCAGGCAAAGACCCTCTAGGTTAATGGGAAAGATATTCAAATTAGCATTTGTAAGACTACTTAATGCTATCAGACATTACACATGATAATTTGCGTATATTTTTCCCAGAAACCAAGCGGAGCATTGTCTACCCTACAATAGTCATCATGTATATTAACTGGTTTCCATAACAGAAATAATAATAATAATGATAGAAATAGTAATAATGTCATAAGAATTAAAGAGGTTGCCTGCTTTTTTTTTTTTTTTTTTTTTTTACTATTGATGACCTTTCCTGAGGATAGATTATCAATATTAGATTGGCTGAAGTCCAACACCTGGCACCCCTACAGATGAGCTGTTTGAAGATAAAGCAGCGCTGCTTTGGCTGCTCTGTTTACCTGTTTGCCACAATTGCAGTGGTGAGCAGGTGTAATTACAAGTATGTAATTCACTTCTATGGGATAGGGCATACCTACAGATGTAGCAGCCCTAGCGATCACTGTTTTAGCATAGTGTTGCTAATAAATCGCGACTTCTCCTCTTTCACTCCTTTCACTCGCAGTAAAAGTACGCTAATTAGGTGAATTGGTACGCATTAGCGCACAATGCGTACGCATTAGCCTACAAATGCGTGCGCAGTAGCGTACAATGCATAGCATTAGCATACGAATGCGTTCGCATTAGCGTACAAATCATCAGATGCGTACTCTATTTACGATATTGTTCTGCACTCACGCGATTCTCCTGTGGTCGCTAGTCGCTAGCTAGGTCGCTGATACATCTGTATACACTTAGACAGACAGAGCTGGCTCATGAAAGTGAATGGGGATGCCATACTTGTAATTATACCTGCTCACCACCACAGTTGCTGCAGCAAGAAGGTAAACAGAATCCTGCTTTCTCTTCAAAAAGCTGATCTGTGGGGGCCTCCCGGAGTCGGACCCCCACCCATCTGATATTGATTACCTATCCTGAGGATAGGTCATCAATAGTAAAAAGCAGACAACCCCTTTAAGGTATGCAAATTTGCATTTATTTCTCCTGGAAACCCAGAGTAGTGTTGCCTGGCATACAATACTCATGCATATAGTCTCCCTAATGATAAAGAGCACCCCCAAGAATACCCCACAAGGTTAGTCAATCAAGCAAAAAGGGATAATCATGGGACCATGTTTTAATTTAAAAATAAAATCTGACAGTGCAGTGCGTTATTAACCAGGCTGCATGTTACTACCGGCTCCTATCCATTTACCCATAGCCATATATGTTGCTGTCAGTCTGACATTACCTATGATGTCTTGGTTTTAAAGAGCTTGCATGGGGTTAGAGATAGTACTAGGAAATACCTAAATATCATGCAAAACTTTTTAACTTTCTAAGCACTTTTTATTTGGGTTGAATTTATTCGTACAAAACCCGGACTGTCTGGAAGGAGTGAGGGCCCACCCTTCTCTCCCCACTCCAGCAACACAGGCCCTAAAAAAATGGGTTTTATATTATACAAACCCAAATTTCAGAGACATCTGCCTAGACCTCGGCTGAACATTTCCCTGGTTGCTTTTTTAAATGACAGAAGTGAGGAACCTTGGGCACATATAGACCCCATCCACAGAACACCACCCACCTCTGCCCTTACTCAATACAATCTGCTGTAGCAGTGAATGAACATTTCCAGACTACACATTCCTATTAATTAAAATATCTGAAAATAAAAACTGAATAGAAAAACATTATGTCAGTATCTGGTTTTAATTTGTAAAAAAAAAGAAATCTATATATATATGATACAGTCTCTTTAAGTACACTGATAGGACATTATTTTGCATACTCCCCCCACCCCCCAATCAATATGTGCAATACACTGTTTTCTCTCTCTCCCTCTTGGGCTTTGTACTTGTTAGCTGGAGACACCTCTTGGGGTTGCAAGTCTCGTTGGTTAAAGCCACAATCTAGATCTTACATCCTAATAACAATCATTCATAAAATAGGAAAAGCTGATAGACGTCTGCGCATTCCAGCTATAAACTTATCAGTGGTTTCTGAAGTGTAATAAAATAGTCCAGTCATCCAGGACAACACGTGAAACTGGAATATTTCAGGTCACGCAAAACCTCTTGGGACATGAAGCTATCAATCACCATTCCGTTATTTGAACCATTGCAATGATTGACAGCTAGACGCAGATTCCCAAGACGCAGTTTGCAAAATGCTGGCTTTACTATGCTGTCCTCTATGGGGAACTACTGGTCTTCCCCGACTGCTCGATCGTTAATAATGAAAATTTCCCACAGGTTCAGCTTTCTACTCTGCATTGTATTTTCTTATGTTTTTACAAGGATGCAAAATGAATAATTTCCTGCACCCAGAGATTAACCAAAAATATCAAAGGTATTTAGCCAGTATTTAGCCAGGTGACGTAGTGTGCCGTTTAATATGAAGTGTATGAATGGTGCGCCATAGTAATAGCATAGAGTGCCGTGGCGTGCTAGGTTAATAGCATAGTCAAGGCTGGTCATCTAGCACTTGCTACATTTGTACAGACATCATCATATAGACATACAGATACAGGGCCAAAATAAACTTTAAAGGGATATTAAGAACTGAAATACTGTATTTACGGTGTATTGTACCTACTGTATATACTATAAATGTCTGGTTACACCTCCAGGGCTCCCATCTAATGGGAGAATACATGAAAAATACACGTGAACAGCCACAAGACATATACATGTCTGTTACCAGATGGTTGGGGGCCACACAGAATGGTATCAAGTGCTGCATGTGACCCCCGGGCCATAGGTTGTGCACCACTGGTCTAGACAAATGTACTTGGTGGACAAATCTAAAATGTGTATAGACACTTCGTAAAAAGTAAAAATGTTAAAGCACATTTATTAAGACTGGTGCTTTAGATGTCGGTCTTAATAAAGCCCTAAGCTGGCGCTGGTTCTGCTAAAGTTATGAAGAGTCACCGGCCTCTTCATAACTTCGGCGGATCCTCTGTAAGTACAAAAATTAAGATAAATTCCTTGCTGTCTTACATTTAGACTTTTTCTATGCCTAAAACAGGTGTAGAAAATGGTTTATGAGATGGGACTGCCGACCTGTCCCCTTCCTGGCCCACACCACGCCCCCCTTTTTTAGACCTGGCGTGAGCTGGAAGAAGTCACAGATTGCAGTGCAACTAGCTGTTGTGTCCCTATCTGCACCAGAAATATGCCTAATTTTGGATTGATACCGTTATCTTTTTTCTATTATAATTTTGTATCAATAATCTCTGCTTGTAGTATTTGAAAGGGAATAATATTTATTTATTTATATTTATTTTACTTCCAGATCATCACCCAGGTACATTGGGCACCTTTGTGGCCGCTTCTGCTTTACTGGTGTTACAGAACTGGCCACTTGTCAGGAACCTGGCAGAACATACTTCCTTTTGATTCCTTTTGCCAGCTTAGGGTTTGCCCACACTGTATAGAGGCAAAGGTGGAGATTTATTATCTCTCTGTGCCAGAAAAGTGGTGTTAAAAAGTCACAAGCTACTTGTTATTGACTTTTTGAATGTAACTAAAAAAAAAGTTGCAATGGCAGTTTTTATGCCGACTTCACCACTTTTCAGAAAAGGGGTGTGGCAAGGGTGGGAAGCAAGCGTGGCGAGCAGCCACGGCAGATTTATGTTCATTTATGCCAGTTTTCTGGTTCAAATGAAACCAGAAATGTAAGGCAGCTCAGAGCTGCCATAGATTTTTGTTTAAAGGTAGATACGGCGTAGCACGTGGTCCAGGGTCCGCAAAACCACGGATGCTGCCCAGTGTGTGTTCTGCAATTTGCGGAACACACATGGCCGGCACCCCATACAAAATGCCTTCTCTTGTCCGCTATTGCGGACAAGAATAGGACATGTTCTATATATTTTTCGCTGAGCCGCAGCACGGAGCCGTGGCTCAGTGCAATCTAATGCTGGCAATAGAAATGAATGGGGCCGCATCCAATCCACAAAACTGCGGAATAGATGCGACCCCATTCACACGGCCTAAATTGAAGGCAATATCACATATGAACAACTAGTATGTTTTCACCTGTAAAACTGCACAAAAACTACCTGTTACATGATGTTTAAAGGGCATCTGTCAGCAGATTTGTACCTATGAAGCTAGTTGACCTGTTACATGTGTGCCTAGCAGCTGAAGGCATCTGTGTTGGTTCCATGTTCATATGTGCCCACAAAGGGATGCACCTAGCTTTTCTGCTGCCTGAGGCGAAAACTGAAACGGCACCCCCCCTCCCCCCATGCCAATTTTTTAACCTAAACCTTTTGCCACAATGAAAGCGCTCATTCCCCATGGCCCTTCTGCTGCCCCCCACCTGGTGCTGCCTGAGGAAATTGCCTCATTTGTGGAGCACCCCTGTTTTAATATATTCAAATGAAACTCTAGAAGCAACAGGGGCGTTGCCATTACACCTAGAGGCCCCACTCTCTTTTTTCCCCTAAGATGAAGAAAACTGGATCAGCTTTCAAGGGTATTAGGCATGAGGAGAAAGTGTCTAATTTATGACAAGGTACAGGCCTTGCATCCTCCAGCAGTCCATGCGCCTACACAGAAAGCTGCCATAGTATTTCAGTCTTCATTTACACCGGAAAACAGACAACATATAGGGCCCCCTCTGTTCTGTGTTCGCCACGGCTTAGAGTAGGCAAGAAAATATGGAAAGCTGAATACAAGTTAAACAGGGAAAGGCGTTTTTCTCATTTTTGTTCTTTAAATTTAAGACACTTATCAATCCATATATTTCATGTCACATCCTTCATGCCTTCATATTCATTAGGAGATACTTAGAGTATGTCTATTTATTAGGCGACAACTATGTAAATGTGAACTTGGCTGTATCCTCTTCAAAATATAGGTTTTCTTTAATTTCCAGACACTAAAATAAAATATTACACATTTTGCAGCTGTTTTTAGAACCTGTGATGTTTAATGCTCATTATTTCCCCTGAATGTTGAGCTCTTGTTCAATATGCAGCAGTCAGCACAGAAACGGGTGCTGATGAATAGCACATTCTTATCCTTCATCGTTCCTTGATATGTAGTCCTGCTCCAAAACTGCTAGCTATAATGATCAGTATAGACATAAGCATATGTATAACAATATACAGTGTAGCCCATAAAAAAGACTGTATGATTATATCTTCATTGCTCTGCCAATCTGTTACTCTGTGTGTATGTCCTTAAAACATATTCCATCAAAATCCAAACTATATTAAAATATAATATATATCATTCAATATCTCTTCTGGCCCACCAGAGTATCAAAGGATCCATTGATTGGCCCTAGTTCTGACAAACTAATGGGCCCTACTCAGGGGCATACACAGATTTCATAGGGCAACATGTGTAGAAAATTTCCCAATGTGCATGTGTCAATCACTCCCAGGACCTGCGGAATGCAAAGTACAGTGCCCTAGATTTCAGACAAATTTACCCTTTTTTTTAATTAAAATTTATTATTTTAATTAAAACATTAAATTAATAGAAGAATGTAATAAATTAATAAAAAATTATAATAAAGTTATCAGCCTCACTCATTTTATCCGACTACTATGTTGAAAAAAGTGGAACAGGTGTTTCAAAAATGTGATGTCCAATTTCTCTTCACTTATTACAAAGCTGGCTGCCTGCAGCTACCACTAGGGGGAGCTCAGTGCATAAGAATTTATACAGCGCAATGGAAGCTATTATAATGTCTTTGCGCCAAGTTCCCCCTTATACAGTTTTTTCAGCTCAACAGAAGAAGCATGGATAGAGATCAGCTCCTGATTGCCCCTGCCCAGACCCCATAGAAGTTGTGAGGTCTGCCTTTATTAAAGGTATGCCACCGACCCTATTAGAAAAAAGTCCTAAATGTCAAGCAGTAGACAACCCCAATTGACTTTGGAGCCAATTACTTTGTGAGCCAGAAGTCCTTATGCATTCATGAGCTGCAGGCTTCTCCTGCCTCTGACAGAGTTATCCCTATTACAGTAAATATGGAGAAAACTGTCAATTCATGGCAGGTGAGTAGGAGGATTCTGGCAGCTCATGGATGTTGAGAACTCCTAAACAAGTGCACATGATTGAGAGGACTCCAGGCCACTATACCTGCTCCCACTGCTCATTCCATCCCAGGCTATCATCACTGCAATTGGAGCCAATGAATGGCCTCAGTGGTGATGTGTTCCCTATTGGCATGTCACTTCTGGGTTATATGCAACTTAGGGATATGCCAATGTGAAGGCCAGTATTTGGCTGCAGGGGTTCAAGTGATCCTGTCCATGCCGGAAATTTACATGTGGGGACCAAGCTGACAGCGATGGATTCGAGCGGCATGGAGGAGGCAAGTATGCTTCCCTTTACAGATCCGAAGAGAAGGGGTGGAATTAAAAAATTAAAAATGATTTGATTTGTTTATGCACAACTCATTTAACCAACTGCCATGTACACAAAAATTTACATTGAATTATTTTTCTTATTTAGTGACATTTTGGTCTTAGATTTTACAGCCGAATGGAGTAATAAATTCAGAATTCAGTCAAAGACGACATACATTTAGTTGGGGATTGACCTTCTTAATCATTGCTCTCCAAAAATGTTACTTTTGATATTACCAATACTTTAGTGGTTTAGTTTGAATAAAATGTCAGCTACATGGGGTGGAAGCCCAAACTCTTCTAGATTTTGGTTGACGATGGACGATTTTCTAGGTAAGGCTAATGAATAACTATAATAAATAGAAACCCTGTTTTTGGATGAACCATGTGCTAATAGACTCAAGGTCCAAATCGAAGGATATCAGACTTACAATTCAACAAAACCCTATTAAAAACTTCCCTACAACCAATTCAAAATTTACCAATTCTTGATCCTTCTTCTATCATCGAATCAAGGTCCTGGAATTTGATGCCCACACTTGGTTATATTGCATTTCACCTGCACAAAAAATAGTGATTCTCAGATTTAGTCCTGAACAGAAGCTCAATCTCCATACACAAGCACTCTTTAAAATCTATAAACATGCTCATTTTTTCTGATTGCATTTTACATATTTTGGGCTAATTTTTTTTTCATTTTTTATTTATTTAATTTTTTATAAAAGACTAGCAGAAGGACCAGGCTTCGCCTGGGTATATTTCGTCTATTTCATTTAGTGTTTGTCGTTGCAGAGAGAAAGTCAATGCAGCTGACATTAGTTGATTTTTATCTTCATTTTTTTTCAATCCCCATTGGCTGCGGAGCAGGAGGGGGCATGACCTGACCGGATCGGGGGCGTGGTTTAGCGTGACTTTGGAGGGGGTTGCTTTTAAGTCCTTCTTTTGAGGGTGGCCTAAATTAAAGGTCGATACCATGGTAATTTGAGGACAGGCAATGGTTAGCAGAGAAAGAAAACATTGGTTCGCATGGGTATATTTAATCTATTTCATTTAGTGTTTCTGGTTGTTGTTGAAGAAAAAAAGTCAACCTTCCACCCACTCCTGCAGCTGACAGAAGTTGAATTTTAGCTTCATTTTTTCAATTCCCGTTGACTGCGGAGTGGGAGGGGGCGTGACCTGACTGAGTCGGGGGCATGGCTTAGCGAGACCTGGGGCGGGGGTTTTAAGTCCTTCTTTTGAAGCTGGCCTGAATTACAGGTCGATGCCATGGTAATTTATGAGGACACGCCATGGGTAGCACTAAAATTAGTGTATTTCATCTATTTCATTTAATGTTTCTGTGTGTCGTTGCAGAGAGAAAGTCAATGCAGCTGACAGAAGTTGATTTTTACCTTCATTTTTTCAATCCCCATTGGTTGCGGAGTGGGAGAGGGCATGGCCTGACAGAGGGGGGTTGCTTTTAAGTCCTTTTAGTGGAAGAAAACATCTTTTATTACTACTGAACGGTAGTAGTCTAATATTAGTCTATTTCATCTAATGTTTCTGTGTGTTGTTGCAGAGAGAAACTCACCCTCCCACCCCTGGCTGTGGAGGGGGAAGGGGGCGTGGCCTGACAGAGTCGGGGTGTGGCTTAGTGAAACCTGGAGCAGGTGTTGTAAGTCCTTCTTTTGAGAGTGGTGTAAATCACAGGTCTGTGCCATGGTAATTTATGAGGACACACAATGGGTAGCAGTGGAAGATTTACTACTGAACGGTCATAGTCTAAAATTAGTCTAAAACATAAGTTATATTTATGGTAACCGGAATACCCCTTTAACAGTATCATCCACAGCGCTCTGCCCCTTTAAAGCATTGAATAGAAATGACAGGATTGTTACCTGAGATCCTCAGCTGGCTGCTAATTACCTGGCTGTGTTATTATGGAAACCTGCCCTCCCTGTGTGTGTGTCTGTGCAGAGAATGGCAGTTGGGGTTTAAAACCAATGCTGTCAGGCTAATATTGGCTAATGCAGGTCATATTTTGGGAATATCTCGGGAACGTTATGTCCTAGAGAGATGAGACCTGGTCTAAAACCTTCCCGGGCACCAGATGTACCTGTGTGCTGAATTTGGTGAAAATCTGTCTAGTAGTTTGGTCGCGCATAGAGAACAGACAAACAGACGGACAGACAGACAGAAACTCATTTTTATAATATTAAGAGATTATCTGCAGTTTTTGTGCTACATGATTACATTTCATTTCTATTTGCTGACTCTCATTTTCTGTTTTACAGAGTCCCGTCAGATGATGGCTTGCTTTATAGCCCTTATCTCTAAACTCCTGACAGCTCACAAACCCTCACAATAGCTAAATTCTTATCACACTGATAGTAGTGTTTAAATGAGTGTTTATGAGCTGTCAGGAATTCAGAGATAAGAGCTACACATGAGCCATCAGGGCTTCTATCAGACGGTATTCACAGTGAATGAATAGACTTCCACTCTGCAAATACTCAAAGATTAACATCTTTACAGAGAAAGGGCCACAAAATTCATAAAAAGGGCAATTTTAAAAAAATGCAACATTATGTAGCCCAAAATGAGTAGAATGCAATAATAAAAGCCTTTAAAAGAAGTTTTCTAAACGAGCACTGTGTCCATAAGTAAATCCTATTATTACATTCAATATACTAAGTTGATGTATTTTACATTCTTCAGTAATGTTACATTTTAACAAGTCAACATAATAATGTGTAGAAAAGTATGATCTATACTTATTCCAGGCATCAAATCAGTTGTACTTCAGTGCATCCCGAGTGATGAAATCTTCCTCTGAGAAGTGTAATTAGATGTACATTTCTCTGAGGAACTGGAATATGTTGCTGTAACGACTACACAACAGCTGGACACTTTATGGTCTACTACACAGCCACGTCTTTTTCTTCTGCAATGATAGCTTCATCTACATCATGATCATGTCACTGGTATGTTATCCTCTTATATGTTATTTCCATAGTTAACAGAATAGTATATATTCACCGATCAGCGATAACATATGGAAAAAATAAATAAAGTCATCTCTTCGAATTGGCACCTTTCAAGTGATGGGATACTGTATCCTAGAAAGAAAAACTAATTGATGTGTTGGAAGCAGGAACAATGGGGAAACTTAAAGATTTCAGAGTTGATAAGAGGCAAATTGTGAGGATTATGCAGTTGGTTCAGAGTCTTTTAAAAATGGCAAGTCTTGTGAGGTGTTCCTGGTAGGCAATAGAAATAATATGCTCAAGAATGAACATGGGGAGTGAAGTCTAGTCGGTCTGGTCCAATCCCACAAAAAAACTACTGTAGCAAAAATTGTTGAAAATCATAATACTGGCTCTAATACTCTAGGTGTCAGAACCCACAGAGCATCACAGCTTGCTGCATATGGAGCTGCATAGCTGTAGACCAGCTCTGAAAGTGCCTACAGTACAATGGGCACATCAGCATCAGAACTGGACCATGGAACTAGAGAAGAAGGTAACCTGGAGTCATGAATCATGTTTTCATTTACATCACGTGGACATGTGGGTGTGTGTTTTCATCTCTTACCTGGGGAAGATATGGCACCAGGATACACTATTAGAAGTAGGTAAGTGGTGGACACAGTGTGATGGTCTAGGCCAGTGTTGGCAAACTTTTAGAGACCGAGTGCCCAAACTGCAACCCAAAACCCACTTATTTATTGCAAAGTGCCAACATGGCAATGTACCCTGAATACTACAGTCCAATGTAGTATATCTTCCATGTACTTTATCATTAGCCTGCCGACATTCAGTGTGCCTCCTGTGCCTTTCATAGTGTGCCTTGCGCTGATGAATGACAGGAAAGGTCTAAGGCATATTGCTACACCATAGACTTTTTCCAGGGTGCGGGTGCCCACAGAGAGGGTTCTAGGTGCCGCCTCTGGCACCAGTGCCATAGGTTTGTCACAATGGTCTAGGCAATATTTTTGGCACAAGCATTCATGTGGATGTTATTTTGATATGTACAACCAGCTTAAACATCGTACACATCAAGTACAACCCTTCATGGATGGGTCTGTTTTAGCAGGATAATGTGTCCTGCTCCACGGCAACAGTTTTCAGGATTGGTTTGAGGAGCATGATATTAAGTTCAAGTTGTTGACTAGGCCTCCATATTCCCCAAATTTGACTCTGATTGAGCATACATTTTTGTTTTTATTTTCCAGAAACATGTTTTTTTATTAATAATGCCATTTTTTTAGCCCTGGACATCCCTTTAATAGCAACTCAGAGTACCTTTTACAATAATCACTATTAGTGTTCAGCAAAGTTTACAAAAATTTGATTCAGCTGCTTCGCCAAATTTCATAAAGAAAGTGACAAATTACTTCATCACGAAGTGCATTTCTTTGTATGTAGCAGACACAGTGACGGGGAACGGTGATCATGCCGCCCTCCGTCATTAAACCCCTCAGATGCCACGTTCATGGCTAATCATGGCATCTGAGATGAACATTGAGGGCTTTCAGGGGTTAATTTGATAAAAAAATACTAACCTTAACCATTTGATCGCATAGAGACGAGATGATGAAGTCATCACGCTGGCCTGGGTGGTTAAGTCATACATCACCACGCGCGAGATTTCATGCGGTATCTTCAATCAAGATGGCGGCCTCTTCACAAACAAATGGATGAGGTGAAAATGTTTTTTTTTTCCAGCCATTTCAGGGAAAATTGATGTTACCACAATTTGTTTGGCTTCGATTCACTCAAAATTACTAAGTATAATAATACTAAACACTGTTTAGATGACTCAACTCAGCTTACGGAGTACTGTTGCTGACCATGAACTACAGTCTATTTTATGACCACAGTCTACTCATTTGGTATTCAGTACAATGTGCCATATAACAAACCATGCATCATTTCAAGCTGGTTCCATGATCAGGAAAATGAGCGCACTGTACTCCAGGGACCTGCTCAGTCAATACAATAAAATTAAGTGAATTTGCAACTTTTTATGTTAACCATACCCACTTTTCTACTGCTTTTTTAAAAGTTGCTAAAGAGGATGAGAAATTCCTTCAAAGTGTTCCAAATACAAAAAGGAAGGAGGCTCTACTTAATGCCATAATGCATATTGTGCACATGGCACAGTGGGTGTTACAGAGTCTTAGGTACCCTGTGTGCTACCTCTGCATGACATCTCTGTATGAAGTGACATAGTTAAATAACTCTGACACAGCCCTTTCCAGGAGGTTGCCAGGTGGTGGCTGGCTCCACCCCCAGCTCTAAAGAGTTCATTGGGAGAGTTCAGAGAGAAAAGAAGAAATCCATGTACTCTTTCTTCTTAGGCCTCAAGTTCCAGAGACTAACAGATCTCTGCAAGTCCTTCAGAGTAAGAGAATTGGAGAGAAAATGAATCTGCATGGATAAGCATAGGAGTCGGCAAGGTAATCTGCTACTACAGCCATTAAAACTTTGCTGCAAGTGAAGGACACCATTAAGAGGCCCTTCACACCTGGACATGTCCTGGCCACACATGCCATCAGATCCCTGTATCCTGAAGTGGACACTGCAGCTATTATTGCCAGAGTACTATTGTCTGCCATAGATTCTACTGAGAGAGACTTTAGCAAGATAGTGTACCGAGAGGGCCATAACACCAGTCTTTCCCTAAATCCATCTATCACTATCTGGGAGAGAATTGTACTGTGTACAATTTGAACTGGAACTGCTTTAGTTGGATGTACTACAACTCCCATTTTTGCTCTACAGTAATGAGAGCCATTTATTCTTCTACCTCTAGTCTGGTTTACTGTCTTTTGAACCATATGCTGGCCATTGCACTCTACAAGCCCTGTCTTGCACCCATCCAAACAACTAACACCAAGGGCACCCCAGCTACCATCAGGGAGGAACCCCAGAATCAGGATATGCCCCAAGGGAAGAAAGGGTGTGCCATGCAGCCTTGTTTCACTGCTTGGCCCTAGGGAGTAATGGTGTGAGGACAGAGCCACTACCACTCCCATCCTCCGATCAGGCTCCTCCCAGGCCACTGCAAATATAAATTATTTCCTTTTAATATTACTATTTATTCTTTCACCACCAGCCCAGCGCTTTCTTCCTCTGTTTTGTCTTAAAGCGTAACCGCCATGTTTTCATAAAAAAAAAATCAGTTTTAACATATGTTACTGCTGGCGGAGCATTATGCATAAAGCAATCTTTAGTCTCTTCACATACCACTGTTTTCTTTGAGCTTTTCTCTTAGTAACGGCTGTTTTGAACCATACAATATGTGGATCTTCTCAAGATGGTTTCTCTGCCAGTTCTCTGAGACCAAAACTGCCTTCCCTCACTTCACATACACACTTGCTGTAGCCACCAGCTTCCTGCCAGCCAATCAGATTGGATTACTGAGAGACACGCCCCCTCACTCTGAAGCCTAATGCAGGAATGCAGTGTGAAGGGCCGCCCCTCTGTCTTCCTGTCTTCTTAGATGAGCTCTAGCAACAGTCTTTTAAGGTACCAGTGGAAAGGGAAAGGAGACATTAATGAAAGCTGTTATTATAAGGTAATTACAGATCTTTTGACAATCATTGACAGACTAAAGGCCCATTCACAATTTTGCGGAATAGATGCGGCCCCATTCATTTCAATTGCCGGCGTGTGATCTTGCCGAGCCGCTGCTCCATGTTGCGGTTCCGCAGGAAAAAAATAGAAACATGTCCTATTCTTGTCCGCAATAGCAGACAAGAATAGGCATTTTGAATAGGGTGCCGGCCGTGTGTTCCGCAAATTGCTGCCTAACTCAGGTATACATGCCTAGCTCTAATGAACTAGCAAATTTAAAAAAAATATGACAGTTACACTTTAAGGCCCCATTCACACGACCGTATGTATTCCGTGATCCATATAAAACCGTAATGGAAGACATACGGAAAGAATTCCGTAGTGTTCTTCAATTTTGTGGACCCATTGACTTTAATGGGGGCAACGGACGTTATTTTGTGGCCAAGTATAGGACATGTTTTATTTTTTTTTGCGGGGGAACTCCGGAAAAATGAATGGGTCCGTATGGTTCAGCATCTTATCCGCAAAAATGCGGATAAGATGCGGAAATGTACATACGGTCGTGTGAATGGGGCCTTAATCTTTATAATTAGAGATGAGCGAACATGCTCGTCCAAGCTTGGTGCTCGTTCGAGCATTAGTGTATTCGCATATGCTCGCTACTCCGACGAGCATATCGCAATCCTCGAGGAAATGGCAACTTCCTCTTCCTGCATGTTAGCCGCCTTTTTTCAGCCAATCAACATGCAGGAGAGTCTTTGGTACCTCCTAGCATCACGTGGGGCCCCTACAAGTCGATAGCAGGGATTGGCTGGCCAGATCAGATGACCTGGGAATATAAGAATCTGGTCCCGTGCTGCTTGCGTCTTACGCCGTCTGCATGAGATTAGGGTTACAAGCACATTTTTTTTTTGGTCTCCTCCAGGCTGCTGGCTGGGACTTGTAGTGCAGCTACCGCCATCTTGGCTGCACACTGTTAGCGCATGAAATTAGAATGTGGTTAGGCAGGAATAATTCACAAAGAACCCAATCCAAAAGAACCCATCCTTCTAAGGGCTACATTGACCTTTTTTTTGGCCTCCTCTGGGCTACTGGCTGGGACTTGTAGTGCAGCTACAGCCATCTTGGCTGCACACTGTGCACAGCGACTGGTGGCAGAAAGGGGACAGCACATGGTCCACACAGACCCCAAAGAAATTGCCCAAAGTCCTCTCAGTACTCATTTTTGCTGCTGCTGTACCTTGGCTTGCTGGGATCTGTAGTGCAGTCTAGGGAATACGTTTTTTCACTCAGTTATATAAACTACAGTCCAGTGAACAATTGTGAGGTGTGCGATACACTAGACGCAGTCTAGAGAATAAGCTTTTATTCTCAGTTATATGAACTACAGTCCAGTGAACAATTGTGAGGTGTGCGGTACACTAGCCGCAGTCTAGAGAATATGTTTTTATTCTCAGTTATATAAACTACAGTCCAGTGAACAATTGTCAGGTGTGCGGAACACTAGCCGCAGTCTAGAGAATACGTTTTTATTCTCAGTTATATAAACTACAGTCCAGTGAACAATTGTGAGGTGTGCGATACACTAGACGCAGTCTATAGAATACGTTTTTATTCTCAGTTATATAAACTACAGTCCAGTGAACAATTGTGAGGTGTGCGATACACTAGCTGCAGTCTAGAGAATACGTATTTATTCTCAGTTATATAAACTACAGTCCAGTGAACAATTGTGAGGTGTGCGGTACACTAGCCGCAGTTTACAGAATAGGTTTTTATTCTCAGTTATATAAACTACAGTCCAGTGAACAATTGTGAGGTGTGCGATACACTAGACGCAGTCTATAGAATACGTTTTTATTCTCAGTTATATAAACTACAGTCCAGTGAACAATTGTGAGGTGTGCGATACACTAGCTGCAGTCTACAGAATAGGTTTTTATTCTCAGTTATATAAACTACAGTCCAGTGAACAATTGTGAGGTGTGCGATACACTAGCCGCAGTCTAGAGAATACTTTTTTCACTCAGTTATATAAACTACAGTCCAGTGAACAATCGTGAGGTGTGCGATACACTAGCCGCAGTCTAGAGAATATGTTTTTATTCTCATTTATATAAACTACAGTCCAGTGAACAATTGTGAGGTGTGCGGTACACTAGCTACAGTCTAGAGAATACGTTTTTTGTCTCAGTTATATAAACTACAGTCCAGTGAGCAATTGTGAGGTGTGCGGTACACTAACCGCAGTCTAGAGAATACGTTTTTATTCTCAGTTATATAAACTACAGTCCAGTGAACAATTGTGAGGTGTGCGATACACTAGCCGCAGTCTAGAGAATACATTTTTATTCTCAGTTATATAAACTACAGTCCAGTGAACAATTGTCAGGTGTGCGGTACACTAGCCGCAGTCTAGAGAATACGTTTTTATTCTCAGTTATATAAACTACAGTCCAGTGAACAATTGTGAGGTGTGCGATACACTAGCCGCAGTCTAGAGAATACATTTTTTCACTCAGTTATATAAACTACAGTCCAGTGAACAATTGGGAGGTGTGCGGTACACTAGCCGCAGTTTACAGAATACGTTTTTATTCTCAGTTATACAAACTACAGTACAGTGAACAATTGTGAGGTGTACGATACACTAGCCGCAGTCTAGAAAATATGTTTTTTCACTCAGTTATATAAACTACAGTCCAGTGAAATATTGTGAGGTGTGCGATACACTAGCTGCAGTCTAGAGAATACGTTTTTATTCTCAGTTAAATAAACTACAGTCCAGTGAACAATTGTGAGGTGTGCGGTACACTAGCTGCAGTCTAGAGTATACGTTTTTATTCTCAGTTATATAAACTACAGTCCAGTGAACAATTGTGAGGTGTGCGATACACTAGCCGCAGTCTAGAGAATACATTTTTATTCTCAGTTATATAAACTACAGTCCAGTGAACAATTGTGAGACGTGCAGTACACTAGCCGCAGTCTACAGAATAGGTTTTCATTCTCAGTTATACAAACTACAGTAGAGTGAACAATTGTGAGGTGTGCGATACACTAGCCGTAGTCTAGAAAATATGTTTTTTTACTCAGTTATATAAACTACAGTCCAATTGTGAGGTGTGCGATACACTAGCTGCAGTCTAGAGAATACGTTTTTATTCTCAGTTATATAAACTACAGTCCAGTGAACAATTGTGAGGTGTGCGGTACACTAGCCGCAGTCTAGAGAATACGTTTTTATTCTCAGTTATATAAACTACAGTCCAGTGAACAATTGTGAGGTGTGCGATACACTAGCCGCAGTCTAGAGAATACGTTTTTATCTCAGTTATATAAACTACAGTCCAGTGAACAATTGTGAGGTGGTGCGATACACTAGCCGCAGTCTAGAGAATACGTTTTTATTCTCAGTTATATAAACTACAGTCCAGTGAACAATTGTGAGGTGTGCGATACACTAGCCGCAGTCTAGAGAATACGTTTTTATTCTCAGTTATATAAACTACAGTCCAGTGAACAATTGTGAGGTGTGCGGTACACTAGCCGCAGTCTAGAGAATACGTTTTTATTCTCAGTTATATAAACTACAGTCCAGTGAACAATTGTGAGGTGTGCGATACACTAGCCGCAGTCTAGAGAATACGTTTTTATTCTCAGTTATATAAACTACAGTCCAGTGAACAATTGTGAGGTGTGCGATACACTAGCCGCAGTCTAGAGAATACGTTTTTATTCTCAGTTATATAAACTACAGTCCAGTGAACAATTGTGAGGTGTGCGGTACACTAGCCGCAGTCTAGAGAATACGTTTTTATTCTCAGTTATATAAACTACAGTCCAGTGAACAATTGTGAGGTGTGCGATACACTAGCCGCAGTCTAGAGAATACGTTTTTATTCTCAGTTATATAAACTACAGTCCAGTGAACAATTGTGAGGTGTGCGGTACACTAGCCGCAGTCTAGAGAATACGTTTTTATTCTCAGTTATATAAACTACAGTCCAGTGAACAATTGTGAGGTGTGCGATACACTAGCCGCAGTCTAGAGAATACGTTTTTATTCTCAGTTATATAAACTACAGTCCAGTGAACAATTGTGAGGTGTGCGATACACTAGCCGCAGTCTAGAGAATACGTTTTTATTCTCAGTTATATAAACTACAGTCCAGTGAACAATTGTGAGGTGTGCGATACACTAGCCGCAGTCTAGAGAATACGTTTTTATTCTCAGTTATATAAACTACAGTCCAGTGAACAATTGTGAGGTGTGCGATACACTAGCCGCAGTCTAGAGAATACGTTTTTATTCTCAGTTATATAAACTACAGTCCAGTGAACAATTGTGAGGTGTGCGATACACTAGCCGCAGTCTAGAGAATACGTTTTTATTCTCAGTTATATAAACTACAGTCCAGTGAACAATTGTGAGGTGTGCGATACACTAGCCGCAGTCTAGAGAATACGTTTTTATTCTCAGTTATATAAACTACAGTCCAGTGAACAATTGTGAGGTGTGCGATACACTAGCCGCAGTCTAGAGAATACGTTTTTATTCTCAGTTATATAAACTACAGTCCAGTGAACAATTGTGAGGTGTGCGGTACACTAGCCGCAGTCTAGAGAATACGTTTTTATTCTCAGTTATATAAACTACAGTCCAGTGAACAATTGTGAGGTGTGCGATACACTAGCCGCAGTCTAGAGAATACGTTTTTATTCTCAGTTATATAAACTACAGTCCAGTGAACAATTGTGAGGTGTGCGATACACTAGCCGCAGTCTAGAGAATACGTTTTTATTCTCAGTTATATAAACTACAGTCCAGTGAACAATTGTGAGGTGTGCGATACACTAGCCGCAGTCTAGAGAATACGTTTTTATTCTCAGTTATATAAACTACAGTCCAGTGAACAATTGTGAGGTGTGCGATACACTAGCCGCAGTCTAGAGAATACGTTTTTATTCTCAGTTATATAAACTACAGTCCAGTGAACAATTGTGAGGTGTGCGATACACTAGCCGCAGTCTAGAGAATACGTTTTTATTCTCAGTTATATAAACTACAGTCCAGTGAACAATTGTGAGGTGTGCGGTACACTAGCCGCAGTCTAGAGAATACGTTTTTATTCTCAGTTATATAAACTACAGTCCAGTGAACAATTGTGAGGTGTGCGATACACTAGCCGCAGTCTAGAGAATACGTTTTTTCACTCAGTTATATAAACTACAGTCCAGTGAACAATTGTGAGGTGTGCGGTACACTAGCCGCAGTCTAGAGAATACGTTTTTATTCTCAGTTATATAAACTACAGTCCAGTGAACAATTGTGAGGTGTGCGATACACTAGCCGCAGTCTAGAGAATACGTTTTTATTCTCAGTTATATAAACTACAGTCCAGTGAACAATTGTGAGGTGTGCGATACACTAGCCGCAGTCTAGAGAATACGTTTTTATTCTCAGTTATATAAACTACAGTCCAGTGAACAATTGTGAGGTGTGCGATACACTAGCCGCAGTCTAGAGAATACGTTTTTATTCCCAGTTATATAAACTACAGTCCAGTGAACAATTGTGAGGTGTGCGGTACACTAGCCGCAGTCTAGAGAATACGTTTTTATTCTCAGTTATATAAACTACAGTCCAGTGAACAATTGTGAGGTGTGCGGTACACTAGCCGCAGTCTAGAGAATACGTTTTTATTCTCAGTTATATAAACTACAGTCCAGTGAACAATTGTGAGGTGTGCGATACACTAGCCGCAGTCTAGAGAATACGTTTTTATTCTCAGTTATATAAACTACAGTCCAGTGAACAATTGTGAGGTGTGCGATACACTAGCCGCAGTCTAGAGAATACGTTTTTATTCTCAGTTATATAAACTACAGTCCAGTGAACAATTGTGAGGTGTGCGATACACTAGCCGCAGTCTAGAGAATACGTTTTTATTCTCAGTTATATAAACTACAGTCCAGTGAACAATTGTGAGGTGTGCGATACACTAGCCGCAGTCTAGAGAATACGTTTTTATTCTCAGTTATATAAACTACAGTCCAGTGAACAATTGTGAGGTGTGCGATACACTAGCCGCAGTCTAGAGAATACGTTTTTATTCTCAGTTATATAAACTACAGTCCAGTGAACAATTGTGAGGTGTGCGGTACACTAGCCGCAGTCTAGAGAATACGTTTTTATTCTCAGTTATATAAACTACAGTCCAGTGAACAATTGTGAGGTGTGCGATACACTAGCCGCAGTCTAGAGAATACGTTTTTATTCTCAGTTATATAAACTACAGTCCAGTGAACAATTGTGAGGTGTGCGATACACTAGCCGCAGTCTAGAGAATACGTTTTTATTCTCAGTTATATAAACTACAGTCCAGTGAACAATTGTGAGGTGTGCGGTACACTAGCCGCAGTCTAGAGAATACGTTTTTATTCTCAGTTATATAAACTACAGTCCAGTGAACAATTGTGAGGTGTGCGATACACTAGCCGCAGTCTAGAGAATACGTTTTTTCACTCAGTTATATAAACTACAGTCCAGTGAACAATTGTGAGGTGTGCGATACACTAGCCGCAGTCTAGAGAATACGTTTTTATTCTCAGTTATATAAACTACAGTCCAGTGAACAATTGTGAGGTGTGCGATACACTAGCCGCAGTCTAGAGAATACGTTTTTATTCTCAGTTATATAAACTACAGTCCAGTGAACAATTGTGAGGTGTGCGATACACTAGCCGCAGTCTAGAGAATACGTTTTTATTCTCAGTTATATAAACTACAGTCCAGTGAACAATTGTGAGGTGTGCGGTACACTAGCCGCAGTCTAGAGAATACGTTTTTATTCTCAGTTATATAAACTACAGTCCAGTGAACAATTGTGAGGTGTGCGATACACTAGCCGCAGTCTAGAGAATACGTTTTTATTCTCAGTTATATAAACTACAGTCCAGTGAACAATTGTGAGGTGTGCGATACACTAGCCGCAGTCTAGAGAATACGTTTTTATTCTCAGTTATATAAACTACAGTCCAGTGAACAATTGTGAGGTGTGCGATACACTAGCCGCAGTCTAGAGAATATGTTTTTATTCTCAGTTATATAAACTACAGTCCAGTGAACAATTGTGAGGTGTGCGATACACTAGCCGCAGTCTAGAGAATACATTTTTTCACTCAGTTATATAAACTACAGTCCAGTGAACAATTGTGAGGTGTGCGGTACACTAGCCGCAGTCTAGAGAATACGTTTTTATTCTCAGTTATATAAACTACAGTCCAGTGAACAATTGTGAGGTGTGCGATACACTAGCCGCAGTCTAGAGAATACGTTTTTATTCTCAGTTATATAAACTACAGTCCAGTGAACAATTGTGAGGTGTGCGATACACTAGCCGCAGTCTAGAGAATACGTTTTTATTCTCAGTTATATAAACTACAGTCCAGTGAACAATTGTGAGGTGTGCGGTACACTAGCCACAGTCTAGAGAATATGTTTTTATTCTCAGTTATATAAACTACAGTCCAGTGAACAATTGTGAGGTGTGCGGTACACTAGCCGCAGTCTAGAGAATACGTTTTTATTCTCAGTTATATAAACTACAGTCCAGTGAACAATTGTGAGGTGTGCGGTACACTAGCCGCAGTCTAGAGAATACGTTTTTATTCTCAGTTATATAAACTACAGTCCAGTGAACAATTGTGAGGTGTGCGATACACTAGCCGCAGTCTAGAGAATACGTTTTTATTCTCAGTTATATAAACTACAGTCCAGTGAACAATTGTGAGGTGTGCGATACACTAGCCGCAGTCTAGAGAATACGTTTTTATTCTCAGTTATATAAACTACAGTCCAGTGAACAATTGTGAGGTGTGCGATACACTAGCCGCAGTCTAGAGAATACGTTTTTATTCTCAGTTATATAAACTACAGTCCAGTGAACAATTGTGAGGTGTGCGGTACACTAGCCGCAGTCTAGAGAATACGTTTTTATTCTCAGTTATATAAACTACAGTCCAGTGAACAATTGTGAGGTGTGCGATACACTAGCCGCAGTCTAGAGAATACATTTTTATTCCTCAGTTATATAAACTACAGTCCAGTGAACAATTGTGAGGTGTGCGGTACACTAGCCGCAGTCTAGAGAATACGTTTTTATTCTCAGTTATATAAACTACAGTCCAGTGAACAATTGTGAGGTGTGCGGTACACTAGCCGCAGTCTAGAGAATACGTTTTTATTCTCAGTTATATAAACTACAGTCCAGTGAACAATTGTGAGGTGTGCGGTACACTAGCCGCAGTCTAGAGAATACGTTTTTATTCTCAGTTATATAAACTACAGTCCAGTGAACAATTGTGAGGTGTGCGATACACTAGCCGCAGTCTAGAGAATACGTTTTTATTCTCAGTTATATAAACTACAGTCCAGTGAACAATTGTGAGGTGTGCGATACACTAGCCGCAGTCTAGAGAATACGTTTTTATTCTCAGTTATATAAACTACAGTCCAGTGAACAATTGTGAGGTGTGCGATACACTAGCCGCAGTCTAGAGAATACGTTTTTATTCTCAGTTATATAAACTACAGTCCAGTGAACAATTGTGAGGTGTGCGATACACTAGCCGCAGTCTAGAGAATACGTTTTTATTCTCAGTTATATAAACTACAGTCCAGTGAACAATTGTGAGGTGTGCGATACACTAGCCGCAGTCTAGAGAATACGTTTTTATTCTCAGTTATATAAACTACAGTCCAGTGAACAATTGTGAGGTGTGCGATACACTAGCCGCAGTCTAGAGAATACGTTTTTATTCTCAGTTATATAAACTACAGTCCAGTGAACAATTGTGAGGTGTGCGGTACACTAGCCGCAGTCTAGAGAATACGTTTTTATTCTCAGTTATATAAACTACAGTCCAGTGAACAATTGTGAGGTGTGCGATACACTAGCCGCAGTCTAGAGAATACGTTTTTATTCTCAGTTATATAAACTACAGTCCAGTGAACAAT
This sequence comes from Rhinella marina, assembly GCA_900303285.1. Taxonomy (NCBI): domain Eukaryota; kingdom Metazoa; phylum Chordata; class Amphibia; order Anura; family Bufonidae; genus Rhinella; species Rhinella marina. The sequence goes on from ONZH01011866.1 coordinate 77,397, forward strand.
TGTGAGGTGTGCGGTACACTAGCCGCAGTCTAGAGAATACGTTTTTATTCTCAGTTATATAAACTACAGTCCAGTGAACAATTGTGAGGTGTGCGATACACTAGCCGCAGTCTAGAGAATACGTTTTTATTCTCAGTTATATAAACTACAGTCCAGTGAACAATTGTGAGGTGTGCGATACACTAGCCGCAGTCTAGAGAATACGTTTTTATTCTCAGTTATATAAACTACAGTCCAGTGAACAATTGTGAGGTGTGCGGTACACTAGCCGCAGTCTAGAGAATACGTTTTTATTCTCAGTTATATAAACTACAGTCCAGTGAACAATTGTGAGGTGTGCGATACACTAGCCGCAGTCTAGAGAATACGTTTTTATTCTCAGTTATATAAACTACAGTCCAGTGAACAATTGTGAGGTGTGCGGTACACTAGCCGCAGTCTAGAGAATACTTTTTTATTCTCAGTTATATAAACTACAGTCCAGTGAACAATTGTGAGGTGTGCGATACACTAGCCGCAGTCTAGAGAATACGTTTTTATTCTCAGTTATATAAACTACAGTCCAGTGAACAATTGTGAGGTGTGCGGTACACTAGCCGCAGTCTAGAGAATACGTTTTTATTCTCAGTTATATAAACTACAGTCCAGTGAACAATTGTGAGGTGTGCGATACACTAGCCGCAGTCTAGAGAATACATTTTTTATCTCAGTTATATAAACTACAGTCCAGTGAACAATTGTGAGGTGTGCGGTACACTAGCCGCAGTCTAGAGAATACGTTTTTATTCTCAGTTATATAAACTACAGTCCAGTGAACAATTGTGAGGTGTGCGATACACTAGCCGCAGTCTAGAGAATACGTTTTTATTCTCAGTTATATAAACTACAGTCCAGTGAACAATTGTGAGGTGTGCGGTACACTAGCCGCAGTCTAGAGAATACGTTTTTATTCTCAGTTATATAAACTACAGTCCAGTGAACAATTGTGAGGTGTGCGATACACTAGCCGCAGTCTAGAGAATACGTTTTTTTCCTCAGTTATATAAACTACAGTCCAGTGAACAATTGTGAGGTGTGCGGTACACTAGCCGCAGTCTAGAGAATACGTTTTTATTCTCAGTTATATAAACTACAGTCCAGTGAACAATTGTGAGGTGTGCGGTACACTAGCCGCAGTCTAGAGAATACGTTTTTATTCTCAGTTATATAAACTACAGTCCAGTGAACAATTGTGAGGTGTGCGATACACTAGCCGCAGTCTAGAGAATACGTTTTTATTCTCAGTTATATAAACTACAGTCCAGTGAACAATTGTGAGGTGTGCGGTACACTAGCCGCAGTCTAGAGAATACGTTTTTATTCTCAGTTATATAAACTACAGTCCAGTGAACAATTGTGAGGTGTGCGATACACTAGCCGCAGTCTAGAGAATATGTTTTTATTCTCAGTTATATAAACTACAGTCCAGTGAACAATTGTGAGGTGTGCGGTACACTAGCCGCCGTCTAGAGAATACGTTTTTATTCTTAGTTATATAAACTACAGTCCAGTGAACAATTGTGAGGTGTGCGATACACTAGCCGCAGTCTAGAGAATACATTTTTTTACTCAGTTATATAAACTACAGTCCAGTGAACAATTGTGAGGTGTGCGGTACACTAGCCGCAGTCTAGAGAATACGTTTTTATTCTCAGTTATATAAACTACAGTCCAGTGAACAATTGTGAGGTGTGCGATACACTAGCCGCAGGCTAGAGAATACGTTTTTATTCACAGTTATATAAACTACAGTCCAGTGAACAATTGTGATGTGTGCGGTACACTAGCCGCAGTCTACAGAATAGGTTTTTATTCTCAGTTATACAAACTACAGTCCAGTGAACAATTGTGAGGTTTGCGATACACTTGCCGCAGTCTAGAGAATACATTTTTTCACTCAGTTATATAAACTACAGTCCAGTGAACAATTGTGAGGTGTGCGATACACTAGCCGCAGTCTAGAGAATACGTTTTTATTCTCAGTTATATAAACTACAGTCCAGTGAACAATTGTGAGGTGTGCGATACACTAGCCGCAGTCTAGAGAATACGTTTTTATTCTCAGTTATATAAACTACAGTCCAGTGAACAATTGTGAGGTGTGCGATACACTAGCCGCAGTCTAGAGAATACGTTTTTATTCTCAGTTATATAAACTACAGTCCAGTGAACAATTGTGAGGTGTGCGATACACTAGCCGCAGTCTAGAGAATACGTTTTTATTCTCAGTTATATAAACTACAGTCCAGTGAACAATTGTGAGGTGTGCGATACACTAGCCGCAGTCTAGAGAATATGTTTTTTCACTCAGTTATATAAACTACAGTCCAGTGAACAATTGTGAGGTGTGCGATACACTAGCCGCAGTCTAGAGAATACGTTTTATTCTCAGTTATATAAACTACAGTCCAGTGAACAATTGTGAGGTGTGTGCGATACACTAGCCGCAGTCTAGAGAATACGTTTTTTTCATTCTCAGTTATATAAACTACAGTCCAGTGAACAATTGTGAGGTGTGCGATACACTAGCCGCAGTCTAGAGAATACGTTTTTATTCTCAGTTATATAAACTACAGTCCAGTGAACAATTGTGAGGTGTGCGATACACTAGCCGCAGTCTAGAGAATACGTTTTTATTCTCAGTTATATAAACTACAGTCCAGTGAACAATTGTGAGGTGTGCGATACACTAGCCGCAGTCTAGAGAATACGTTTTTATTCTCAATTATATAAACTACAGTCCAGTGAACAATTGTGAGGTGTGCGATACACTAGCCGCAGTCTAGAGAATACGTTTTTTTTCTCAGTTATATAAACTACAGTCCAGTGAACAATTGTGAGGTGTGCGATACACTAGCCGCAGTCTAGAGAATACGTTTTTATTCTCAGTTATATAAACTACAGTCCAGTGAACAATTGTGAGGTGTGCGATACACTAGCCGCAGTCTAGAGAATACGTTTTTATTCTCAGTTATATAAACTACAGTCCAGTGAACAATTGTGAGGTGTGCGATACACTAGCCGACAGTCTAGAGAATACGTTTTTATTCTCAGTTATATAACTACAGTCCAGTGAATAATTGTGAGGTGTGCGATACACTAGCCGCAGTCTAGAGAATACGTTTCTAATTCTCAGTCATATATACTACAGTCCAGTGA
>ONZH01011867.1:0-61531 GCA_900303285.1 Rhinella marina
TGCCTTCTCTGCTCACCACTGCAAATGCTGCAGTGAGCAGGTGAACAGAGCAGAGAAAGCAGCTCATATCAGTGCTGCATTTTCTTCAAACAGCTGTTGGACCCCCGCTGATATGAAGGGAATGGGTTAGGTTGAGAATTTGGCATGTGGGGGACGTTTCAATTTTTACCTCAGGGAGCAGAAAGGCTAGGTACTCCCCAGACTGCTGATATATTTGTCTCTGTGGGTTACTAGTATTGCGATCTAGAAACAGTTGGCAATATTCTCTTTCCTACCTTTGATTTTTAATGGGAGGGGGGGGGCATTTAATTTTTTGCCTTAGGCAGCAGAAAAGCTAGAATCGGCCCTGGATGAGCAGGTTGATAAATAAAGTATAACTTGAATGAAATTCATTTAAACCTCTTGTCTTTTGTTCCTCATAATTGGTGTATGTCCCTAATGACCTCTTCTTGTAGTTGGTTTAAACATCCACATCATGTAAACCACTGCTTATTTTGGGTGTAGGAGTCCAGTGGGTGGTAATAATCAGTGATTACCAGCTATGTCTCTATACATGCTCACACAAGGAAGACTCAAGAATTGAGTGAGACCCCACTGAACTAAACAGAGCAAGATTTCCATCATTAAAGGGGTTTTGTCGCCATTATAAATTTATTAAAAATGAAAATATACCCCATAAATAAGAAATCACTAAATACATGTATTTAAAATAAATGCATATTTTAAAAGATATATGCATATTTCGCCTGTATTTTAACCTGGCCGTTGCCTATGGTTATGGCTAGAGATGAGCGAATCGAAGCTGACGAAGTGGAATTCGTTACTAATTTCATGGAAAATTCGATTCGCAACAAATGTGAATTTCCTGGTGATTCGTAGTAACAAATCTTTTTTTTTCTCCCTAAAATGGCCGCAAGCACATGGAATGACATGGGGGAAGGATTTCTGGGATAAAGAAGTAAACGCCCACAATGCGATCACATGCAGACATGTAGACAAATAGCAGCCAGCAAGGTCCTGTGATGTCACAGCCCTATAAATAGCTCTGCAGCGCTGGAATCTGCCATTTGCTATTGATGTTAGACCAGAGACAGACGTCAGGAGAGATAGGGCAAGTGAAAGAAAAACTAAAGAAAAGAAATGAGGAGATCAGGGATAGATAATCTGAATTGCAGGGATAGGAGAGGGACGATTTCTAGACAGAAAATCAGGCAGTGAAATCGCTATTCTGGTACACTGTGCAGCAGTGAGTGGGCATAGGGGTTAGCCTGTTATACAGCACTGCACTCTGTTCTAAAGGCTGTTTTGGGGTGCTTTATTCAAAGAAGCACCACTACTCTCACTTTTTGCAGTGCAGTAAGACGGTCAGAGCCTTGTTTGGGGTACATTAGAAAAAAAAATAAATAAAAAAAAATTAATGATAAAAAAAAAAAAATTAAAAATATCTTTTGGGTTGTGTTTGGGGAAACATATATAATCCGTGATTGGCAGCTTGTAAATGTGACAGAAATAGTTGCGGCGTTATTAGCTATACAAATAGACAAGTGCCATATAGTGCTAAATTCTTCAGTGTAGTTGAATTGCCAAAAAAACAGTGAATCCATGTTTGTGGGGTTGTTCTATTAAATAACTATTTGTGGCGTTATTCGCCATCCAAACAGAAAAACCTGATATTGTGCTAACGTAGTCAGAGAAGTTGACTTGCCAAAAAACAGTAAATCCGTGTTTGTGGGGTTGTTAGCTTTAAATAATTATTTGCAGCGTTATTCGTCATCCAAACAGAAAAGCGTGATATTGTGCTAACGTAGTCAGTGAAGCTAACTTGCCAAAAAAACAGTGAATTTGTGTTTGTGGGGTTGTTCTTTTAAATAACTATTTGTGGCGTTATTCGCCATCCAAACAGAAAAGCGTGATATTGTGCTAACGTAGTCAGTGAAGCTGACTTGCCAAAAAAACAGTGAATCCGTGTTTGTGGGGTTGTTCTTTTAAATAACTATTTGCGGCATTATTCGCCATCCAAACAGAAAAGCGTGAAATTGTGCTAACGTAGTCAGTGAAGTTAACTTGCCAAAAAAACTGTGAATCTGTGTTTGTGGATTTGTTCATATAAAATAACTATTTGCAGCGTTATTCGCCATCCAAACAGAAAAGCGTGATATTGTGCTAAAGTAGTCATTGAAGTTGACTTGCCAAAAAAACAGAGAATCCATGTTTGTGGAGTTGTTCTTTTAAATAACTATTTGCGGCGTTATTCGCCATTCAAACAGAAAAACGTGATATTGTGCTAACGTAGTCAGTGAAGCTGACTTGCCAAAAAACGGTGAATCCGTGTTTGAGGGGTTGTTAGTTTTATATAACTATTTGCGGCGTTATTCGCCATCCAAACAGAAAAGCGTGATATTGTGCTAACGTAGTCAGTGAAGCTGACTTGCCTAAAAACCAGTGAATCCATGTTTGAGGGGTTGTTCTTTTAAATAACTATTTGCGGCGTTATTCGCTATCCAAACAGAAAAGCGTGATATTGTGCTAACGTAGTCAGTAAAGCTGACTTGCCAAAAAAACAGTGAATCCGTGTTAGTGGGGTTGTTTTTTTAAATAACTATTTGCGGCGTTATTCGCCATCCAAACAGAAAAGCGTGATATTGTGCTAACGTAGTCAGTGAAGTTGACTTGCCAAAAAAACTGTGAATCCGTGTCTGTGGGGTTGTTCTTTTAAATAACTATTTGCGGCGTTATTCGCCATCCAAACAGAAAAACGTGATATTGTGCTAATGTAATCAGTGAAGTTTACTTGCCAAAAAAACTGTGAATCCGTGTTAGTGGGGTTGTGTTTTTAAATAACTATTTGTGGCGTTATTTGCCATCCAAACAGAAAAGTGTGATATTGTGCTAACGTAGTCAGTGAAGTTGACTTGCCAAAAAAACTGTGAATCCGTGTCTGTGGGGTTGTTTATTTTAAATAACCATTTGCGGCTTTATTCGCCATCCAAACAGAAAAGCGTGATATTGTGCTAACGTAATCAGTGAAGCTGACTTGCCAAAAAAAACAGTGAATCCGTGTTTGTGGGGTTGTTCTTTTAAATAACTATTTGCGGCATTATTCGCCATCCAAACAGAAAAGCGTGAATGCCAAAACTGCTCGTTTTTGTTACCTTGCCTCACAAAAAGTGTAATATAAAACTACCAAAAATCGTATGTACCCTAAAAAAGTACTAACAAAACTGCCAACTTATCCCATAGTTTCCAAAATGGGGTCAGTTTTTTGGAGTTTCCACCTCTAGAGGTGCATCAAATGTGACATGTCAACTTAAAATTTTTCCAGTGAAATCTGCCCTGGTGTTCCTTTCCTTCTGTGCCCTGCCATGTGCCTGTACTACAGAATCAGTGTATTAATTATTGAGTTTTGTTTTGTTTTTTATTCTCTGAATAAAATGATTTATATGGAAAATCTGCCAAAAAAGTGAAATTCGGAAATTTTGGCTACATTTTCCTTTAATTCTTGTGGAACACCTAAAGGGTTAATAACGTTTGTAAAACCAGTTTTGAATACCTTGAGGGGTGTAGTTTCTAAAATGGGGTCATTTTTGGGTGGTTTCTATGATGGAAGCCTCACAAAGTGACTTCAGACCTGAACTGGTCCTTAAAAAGTGGGTTTTGGAAATTTTGTGAAAAATTTCAAGATTTGCTGTGGGGTTGTTTATTTTAAATAACCATTTGCGGCTTTATTCGCCATCCAAACAGAAAAGCGTGATATTGTGCTAACGTAATCAGTGAAGTTTACTTGCCAAAAAACCGTGAATCCGTGTTTGTGGATTTGTTCATTTAAAATAACTATTTGCGGCGTTATTCGCCATCCAAACAGAAAAGCGTGATATTGTGCTAACGTAGTCAGTGAAGTTGACTAGCGAAAAAAACTGAATCCGTGTTTGTGGATTTGTTCATATAAAATAACTATTTGCGGCGTTATTCGCCATCCAAACAGAAAAGCGTGACATTGTGCTAACTTAGTCAGTAAAGTTGACTTGACAAAAAAACTGTGAATCCGTGATTGTGGGGTTGTTTTTTTAAATAACTATTTGCAGCGTGGGGTCTGTTCTTTTAACCCTTTCAGTACCGGAGGTTTTTTCGGTTATGCGTTTTCATTTTGCGCTCCCTGCCTTCAAACAGCCATAACTGTTTTATTTTTCTGTTCACATAGCTGTATGAGGGCTTGTTTTTTTTGCGGGACAAGTTGTACTTTCCAACGCCACCATTTAATATTGCATATGGTGTAGTGGGAAGCGGGAAAAAAATTCCAAATCGGGTGAAATTGCAAAAGAAAAACGCTATTCCGCTACAGTTCTATGGGTTTCTTATTTACAATGTTCGATGTTCATTAAAACTGACCAGTTACTTTCATTCTACTGGTCAGTACGAATCCGGCGATACCTAATATGTATAGTTTTTCCTGCGTTTTGATGATAAAATAATTATAAAGTTGGCCTTTTTTTTTGTCATATCTTGACCCTTATAACTTTTTGGAATTTATGTGTATGGAGCTGTATGGGGGCTCATTTTTTGCGGGGCGATCTGAAGTTTTTATTGATACCATTCTGGGGTGTGTATGACTTTTTGATCGCTTTTTATTTAATTTTTTTTAGAAAAAAAAAGCGACAAAAAACAGCGAATTGCCATTTTGACGCTTTTTTCCGCCACACAATTCACCGTGTTGGATTTTTTTCTTTTTTTTTTTTAAAGTATGGGCATTTTCGGTAACGGTGATACCCATGATGTCTACACTTATTTTTATTTAGGCATTTATTATTTAATTATACGAAAAGGGGGGTGATTTAAACTTTTATATTTTTTTATTTTTTAGATATTTTTTAACATATTTTAAAAAAATTTTTGTGATTATTTTAAAGCTCAAATATGAGCTAATATATTGTGTTTTTTTTTATGGAGATAAATCCAAGAATTGCTCGTTTCTTATACTTGCCTGCCATCTAGTGGCCAGAATAAGAATTGCAGTTTGAAAACTGTAATCCTCACCAGCGAGGATTACAGTTTTCATATGGTGTACAGACACCCCGATTGGCCACACGGGGCGTTTGTACACCACCCGGAAGCGTACGCTTCCGGGTTCAGTCGCATCCTGATCGTGATCACGGCATCTAAAGGCCCAGCAAGACGCCGCTGATGGCGGTAAGTAGCCGCAAGTCTCTGCTGTTAGTGAAGTTGACTTGACAAAAAAACTGTGAATCCGTGATTGTGGGGTTGTTTTTTTAAATAACTATTTGCGGCATTATTCGCCATCCAAACAGAAAAACGTGATGTTGGGCTAACGTAGTCAATAAAGCTGACTTACCCAAAAAGAGTAAAGACGTGGTTCTGGGCTCGTTCCTTTTACATCGATAGTTGCAGCGTCAGTCTGTATATAAACAAAGTGTATAGTGCTGTGCAGTAACCCATTGTACTGCAGTTCAGTAACCCAATGTTAACACACTGTGTAGGTGACGATATTTCTGAAAGAAATAGTTAAGCCGTTGTGCAAGGCTTTAACCAAAGTATAATTTTTTGGGGGGATTGTTCATTTTATTTTATTTAAAAAAAAAATATGAAACAGGATGTCAGACAGAGGGGTGACAGGCCCTTCACAGGGGAGGGGCAGTGGCAAAAATTGTTCGGGAACAGGCACAGGTCTCAGCAGAGGAAGGGGACGTGGCATTATGGGTCACTCGGTGAGGCCGCAGGTACCGGTGTCATCTAGTGGTCATGTGTTGACCACCAACCCAGATGTTCTTGAATGGTTGACTCGGTCATCCACTTCCTCCCAGATGACATCTGAAACCCCCAGCCAAGAGTCGGTGGGTTCGTCAGACACAACCCTTAGTTGGCATGGGCCAGGAGTAGCTCCAGTGCCCTCACCTGTCCTCAACCTGCCTCTGTCCTTTTCGGTCCCCTCATCCAGAGAAGTACTATATGCTATGGGCTCTGTGCCAATATACAGCGAGGACGAACTACTTGAGGACAGTCAGCAGCTACTGGGAAGCCAAGAGGTGGGGCAGAAATCCGCTCCTTCCAGTAGGTGATCAAGTACTGATGAGGAGAGTGTAGTGGGAGGTGATGTTGAGAGCGGTCAGGCTTTGTACACCGAGACAGTTGAGGAAGACATTAGCGACATGCAAACTGTAGTTGATGATGATGTAGCCGATCGCACTTGGGAGCCGGGTGAAGAAAGGTCTTCACCATCATCATCATCATCATCATTATCATCATCTGCAGACGAGACTGACAGCTTGCGCGTCAGGCAGCGGTGCAGGCAGTAAGTCGGTAGTGTGGCCGTTAGTCAGCGTAGTGGCAGCAGTGCGAGGTCAGGAGCCGGGGGTAGACCGCACTCTTCGCAGGTGATTTCCGGCCATGAAAAGAGCGGCGCAGGGGCTCAGCCAGGCAGCGGAGGTACCACTCAGTCAGTGTGGAGTGTTGGTGGTAAAATCGCTTACTCGGCGGTGTGGAAGTTTTTTGTTCAGACGCCTGAGCAGGTGAACATGGCTATATGTAGAATCTGTGGTCAGAAAGTGAAGCGTGGCCAGGGTGCTAATGTTGGCACCATGGCTCTGCGCCAACATTTGCAGCGTCACCACAAAGTGGCCTTGGAGAACCGTGGCTCAGATGTGGCGGTCCAGTCGCCAGCAGCAACAGCAGCATCACCCAGTGGCACGCATCCCATTTCAGGCAGTCAAGGCTCCAGCACCTCTGCCGAAGGGAGCTGTCTGTCATTATCTACTGCTCCAGATGCTCCTGCTTCTCCTCCTCTTATTCCTCGCCACTCATTACGGCAGCAGTCGTTCACCGAGGCGATTGCAAATAGACAGCAGTATGCGTCCAGCCATCCTACAGCGCAGAAGCTGACCGTGCTCCTGTCCAAGTTGCTTGTGCTGTATTCCCTCCCTTTTCAACTGGTGGACTCTGCACCGTTCAGAGAAATGATGGCTTGTGCCAAGCCGAGCTGGAGAGTGCCAAGTCGTCATTTCTTTGCCAAAAAGTCAGTCCCAGCCCTGCACAAATATGTAGAAGAGAAGGTGGCCCAGTCCTTGAGCCTGTCGGTGTCTGCCAAAGTGTATGGCAGCGCCGACGTGTGGAGTTGCAACTGCAGTCAGGGACAGTACATGTCTTTTATGGCCCACTGGGTCAATGTGCTTCCTGCCCAGCCACACGAGCAACTTGAACAGGTGACGCCACTTTCTCCTCCTCGTTGTCAAACTGCTGATCCTGCGCTAATGTCCGGCTCCTTCTCCACCACCTCAGCCTCCGTTGCAGGGCCAAGTCATAGTGCTCCTCCAGCGTCCACATGTGCATGGCGCGGCGGTGTCACGCAGTTCTACGCCTGGTTTGCCCGGGCGAACGAAGTCACACAGGGGAGGAACGGCTCTGCGTCATGAAAGAAGAAATCGATTGCTGGCTTTCTCCGCGACAACTAAAAATTAGAACCTTGGTGACAGATAACGGAAAGAACATGGTGTCCGCGCTGCACCAAGGAGGGCTGAGCCATGTGCCCTGCATGGCGCACGTATTTAATCTGGTTGTCAAACGGTTCCTCAAGTCTTATACCCAACTGCAAAACATTCTAAAAATGGCCAGGAAACTGTGCATGCACTTCAGCCATTCCTACACCGCCAAGCACACCCTCCTTGAGCTGCAGCAGCAGAATGGCTTCCCCCAACATAAGCTGATATGTGACGTTTCCACCCGTTGGAATTCTACCCTCCATATGTTGGACCGACTGTACGAACAGAGAAAGGCCATAAACGATTTCTTAATGATCCAAGCGGACAGGAGTACTCCCCTGTGTGATTTTGATGTCAGCTAGTGGAAGCTCATGTGTGACACCTGCCGCTTGCTCAGGCCCTTTGAGGAGGCCACGTTATTTGTCAGTCACCAGGACTACGGTGTGAACAACGTCATTCCACTGCTTCATGTCCTGGAACAGATGTTGTAAAATCTTTCTGGTCAGGGGACTGGAGACGTGGAGACTGCATCTCACGGGCACATGAGTCTGGTGGGGGCAGAACTGGAGGAGGAGGAGGACATTGGAGCACAAGCATTTAGTGGTTTTTCTACCCAGGTGACAGAAGAGGAGGAGCAGGAGCAGCCAGAAGTAGAGGGAGATGAGGAAGATGAGGTAGATGACCCAGAGACACCATGGCAGTATACAGTGGAGTTGGAGGCAGGGAATCCCTCTGAGTCACTTGTGCAAATGGCCCAATGAATGCTCACTTGCTTACGTAGTGACAGCCGAATAGTCACCATCCGGCAGAGGGATGACTTCTGGCTCTCCACCCTCTTGGACCCTCACTACCGGTCTAAAATGGGGGCCTTTTTTTCACCTGCTGAGTGGGAGGACAAACTGAAGTACTATAGAGACATCCTATGTAGTCAGTTGGCTGCTGCCTATCTGCGTCGTCGTCCATCCTCTTGCAGGTCTGACCGGGGGGGCCCCTCAGCGCTCACGTACCACTGCCACGGCTGCTTTGGGGGGGGTCGGGGGTTAGGAGCAGTACCAGCTCCATCAGCAGCAACTTGAGTCTGGAGTCGCTGATGAGCAGCTTTCTTCACCCGCCAAATGCGGAAAGTACTCACCAGCAGCAGCAGGTAGACCAGGAGCAGACTCTGAACCAGCAGGTGGTGGCCTACTTGGACAGCACCCTGCCACCCCACATTGAAGATCCTCTGGAATACTGGGCAGCCAAACTGGATTTGTGGCCGCAACTGGCCAAGTTTGCACTGGAGAAGCTGTCCTGCCCGGCTAGTAGTGTGGCATCAGAGCAGGTGTTCCGTGCGGCGGGGGCCATAGTTACCCCAAGGAGAACTCGCCTATCCTTCCAAAATGTGGAAAGACTCACCTTTGTCAAGATGAATCAGGCGTGGATCAGCCAGGATTTCCACTCACCAACGCCTGATGCATCAGATTAGATCAGCTATGATGCGTCACCCAAACCTTGACAAATGAGACTGTATTCTTCAGGCTACCTGCCTCAGCCACTCTTATGATGCTGCCACCTGCCTGATGCCACACATCTAACAGCTTCTACTTCTACCACCCAGCATCTTTACCAGTGACTTGTATTGCCACCCACCTCTCTACTCTGTCATTGACCCAATATGTAGCCTTCTGATGCTGCTGCCATCTCATCAGGTCTCCTCATGCTGCTACTGCTGTCACCTCCAGGCTATGTCACCATGCCACTCTGTGGCCTGATGCTGCTGCTGCCGCCTCCACACGCTGTGTCCTAGCTGCCGCTATGTCCAAATTATGTAATTGTGACACTCTGTGGCCTACTCATGCTGCTGCCGCCGGCTCCCGCCCGCTGTGTCCTAGCTGCCGCTACCTCCAAATTATGTAATTGTGCCACTCTACGGTATGCTGCTGCTGCCTCCACACGCTGTGTCCTAGCTGCCGCTAGGTCCAAATTATGTACTTGTGCCACTCTTTGGGATGCTGTTGCTGCTACCGCCTCTACACGCTGTCTTCTAGCTGCCACTAGGTCCAAATTATGTAATTGTACCACTCTGTGACCTACTCATGCTGCTGTCGCCTCCACATGCTGTGTTCTATCTGCCGCTACCTCCAAATGATGTAATTGTGCCATTCTGTGGCCTACTCATGCTGCTGCCGCCTCCGCACACTGTGTCCTAGCTCCCGCTACCTCCAAATTATGTAATTGTGCCACTCTGTGGCCTACTCATGCTGCTGCTCCTGTCTCCACACGCTGTGTCCTAGCTGCCGCTAGGTCCAAATTATATACTTGTGCCACTCTCTGGGATTCTGTTGCTGCTACCGCCTGTCTTCTAGCTGCCGCTAGGTCCAAATTATTTTATTGTGCCACTCTACGGTATGCTGCTGCTGCCTCCACACGCTGTGTCCTAGCTGCCGCTACGTCCAAATTATGTAATTGTGCCAATTTGTGGCCTACTCATGCTGCTGCCACTTCCAGGGTCTCTCTTTGTGCCCCTCTTTGGCCTACTCATGCTGCTGCCACTTCAGGATTTGTCATTGTGCCCCTCTTTGGCCTACTCATGCTGCTGCCACTTCCAGGGTCTGTCATTGTGCCAATTTTAACGACTTCTGCTGCCACTTCCAGGGTCTTTGATTGTGCCAATCTGTGGCCTAATCATGCTGATGCCACTTCAGGGTCTGTCCTTATGCCCCTCTTTGGCCTACTCATGCTGCTGCCACTTCCAAGGCTGTCATTCTGCCCCTCTTTGGCCTACTCATGCTGCTGCCACTTCCAGGGTCTGTCATTCTGCCACTCTGTGGCCTTCCAATTTTAACGACTGCTGCTGCCACTTCCAGGGTCTTTGATTGTGCCAATCTGTGGCCTACTCATGCTGCTGCCACTTCGGGGTCTGTGATTGTGCCACTCTGTCGCCTGATGCTGCTGCCGCCGCCTCCACACGCTGTCTTCTAGCTGCCGCTAGGTCCAAATTATGTAATTGTGCCACTCTACGGTATGCTGCATTTAAATTTTTATGACTGCTGCTGCCTCTCCCAGGGTATGTCACTGTGCCATTCTGTCTCATTAAAATTAGTACGACTCCTGCTGCCTCTCCCACTCTGTGGCCTTGAAATGTATTCCACTGCTGCCTCTTGCAGCTTCTGTTACAGTGCAACTCTGTGGCCTTGAAATTTGTTTGATTGCTGCCTCTTGCAGCTGCTGTTACTGTACCACTCTCCTCTGCAGCAACATGTCAGTCATAAATTTTTGGTACATTCTGTAGTCCTATTTCATTATTCAAAGCTCAAGTACACAGGAAACTCTGTTTGTTTTGAACACTTGAATTTTTAAAAGTAAACGATTCCGGCCCCCGGGACACTCAGCCATGAGCATGGAGGAGGCAAGAGGCAGGGGTTCCCACAGGTGGTAGCTCAGCTCCCTGCAGAACGCCAGCTCGATCTCAAGATGGAACTCTGAACTTTCTTGGCGTCTTGGGTCAATTTGTCACAGTCGAGGCAAAGCTGGAGCCTTCACTGCACCTCCTCTATCTTACGTTTCCGTCTGCTGGCATAACCAGCCCCTATACTGATAAGAAGATATGCTACAGTTGATCTTAACCAAAAGGACGAGAATTTTTTATTACGGTCTGCTCTTCAGGGTATCTTATCATGCCACTCTCCGGCCTGATGCTGCTGTCGCTGCCGACTCCACATGCCATCTCCTAGCTGCCGCTACGTCAAAATTAGGTAATTGTGCCACTTTGTGGCCTCCAAATTGTACTACTACTTCCACTGCTGCTGCCACTTTCAGGGTCTGTCATTCTGCCACTCTGTGGCCTACTTATGCTGCTGCCACCTGGCCACACTGTCATCGTGCCACTGTATAGTCTGCTGATGCTGCTGCCACTGCTATCTCCAACCTGTCCAACCAGTCTGGGGGGGCTCTGCTTGTATAAGCGTGTAATAGAACAGGTTCTGTCGAAATGTATGTGGAATCAGTGAATTGGTGTAGAAGGCATGCGCTTTTGGCGCTCTAGTATCTTGGGCCTCTGCACGATTCTTTATAGCTGGCGCTAACTTTGACCTGTAAGGCTGAGTTCAGACTTGAGTTGTTTAGTGAGTTTTGGCCCCTTAACTGCCCAAATACATAAAAGTGTGCAGCGATTCTAAGAGTGAAGCCTGTTATGTGCGTGTCACACTGGCTCACAGTATTCTTCCACTACCACAGTAGAACACCGAGTGTACTCAAGCGCAATGCTGGCATTTACTGTAATGTTGATTTGTACGCTAATGCTACGCATTGTATGCTAATGCGTACAAATTCAGGTAATTAGCATACTTTTACAAGCAAAAGGAGTAAAAGAGGAGAAGTTTCTATTCTGACCTTTTTCTATTAACCAGACACCCTCCCCTCTTCCGAGCGGTGGGTGCCTGATTTAGTCCCATTGACTAACATTATGCTCGGTTGCTCGGCCAGAGCACCCGAGCATACGAGCACAGAAGTGCTCACTCAACACTACTCCCTATGCATTTTACTGCAAGGCACAGTGTTCTACACCACTATCCAGGCTCTCTGCAGCCCGGAAGTAGCTGTTTTTTTAACGCGATTTGCAACAAATTTATTCGGATCGAAGTGAATCTTTTCGGAAAATTCGGCGAACTAGCCGAATCGAATTTTTGAAAAATTCGCTCATCTCTAGTTATGGCCACCACAGCAGTTCAGTTACACTGCAGTGACAGAGACTGTTCAGTTCCTAACTGCACTGTGAAGAAGACGGCTGGGCAACTCTACTTGTACTTTGTAGCACAGAAGCCCCCTGGCCGCTCCTTCTAGCATAAGCTCAATTGACCGTTCTTTCTCAATGAAGGCACCCCATTCAGCCAGTAGATCTGTATCGCAAGTCACGTAGTGCTCTGAAGGAGATGGCAGGGCTAACCTGTCTGAGCTTTGTGGAGCATGCTCAGAAGCCCCTTGCCGCTCCTTCTCCTTTGAAGCTAACCATGCTGTTGGCCCTTCCGCTCCGCCATCTTATCCTTATCTGCGATACTGTGCTGAAGTCCATAAAAGGTATGCGGGCATGCTCAGTTCAGTAAAGCAGAGCCACCTCATAAACTCTCCTCACGGTCTTAGGGCATGCACAGAAGCGCTACACTGGTCATTAGAGTTTATCACTTTTGGGCTGCATTCACACAACCGTAGTATTGCGGGTCCACAATAATGTGGACCCGCAATACTACGGGTGCCGCCCGTTGCGGAAAACACGGCCGTGCTCCCCATTGAAAATGCCTATACTTGTCCACTGTTGCGGAGCAGGCGCCCTCTTTAAAGTCCCGGCTAGCGCCGTACATGTACGGTGCTGGTCGGGAAGGGGTTAAAAGGACCTATCACCTCTTCTGACATGTCTGTTTTAATAACTACTTGCATTCCCATTGTAATAATCATTCTGGAGCATCTATTCTTCTGACTCTTTGTTGTGTCATTCCTGTATTATTCCTGTTTGAAGTACAAATAAACTGCCAGCAGTCTGCAGTAAAGTTGCTGCCTGGTGTTACCAGTTAGCAGGTGTACCTGACCCTCTTCAATCAGTGCTGCAGGTGTCACCCCCCAACTGGATACCCCTCTATTCCCTTACTGAAGGCTTCATAACATTTAGCAGAAATAATAAAGGAATGATACAACATAAAGTCATAAGAATAGATTATCCAGAATTGTTATTACATGGGAAATGCAATTATTTACTAACACAGACATGTCAGGAGAGATGACAGGTCCTCTTTAAACATGGATACTGACTGTTTCTCCTAAAACTGTGCAAGGACTGTCATCTATTCCCACCCTCACTAGACTGCTTTATGTGGCAGTGGCCAAAAAAACCCTCTCCCATCATTATCCACATCCCAGTCATTGGTTGCACAAATTTGTGGGTTAATGAAAGTATTGTGTGACCATGGACTTCAGTGGGTTGGTAAGATTACGACTAGTGTTGAGCGAATCAAAGCATTCTCAAGATTCTCAAATTGGGCTGAATAAGCTTTCTCATTTAACTGTTATTCAGGTGTCACCCCTTGTTTTATAGATAAGCAACTCCATTAGGCCTTGTTTCTCAAATTGGTGTGAATAAGCCATTTTTACTGTTATTGGGGTGACCACCTTGTTTAATAGATAAGCACTTCTATTAGGCCTTGATTCTCAAACTGGGCTGAATAAGCTTTCTTATTTAACTGTTATTAGGGTTCCCCCTTGTTTTATAGATAAGCAATTCCATTAGGCCTTGATTCTCAAACTGGGCTTAATAAGCTTTCTTATTTAACTATTATTGGGGGGCCTACTTTCTTTCACAGATAAGCAATTCTATTATACCTTGATTCTCAAATCGGGGTGGGTAAGCTGTCTAATTTTACTGTTATCGGGATGTCCACCTTGTTTAATACAAAAGAAATTCTATTACGCCTCAATTCTCAAATTGGGTTGAATGAGCTGTATAACTTAACTGTTAATGGGGTGTTCACCTTTTAGGCCTTGATTCTGAAATTGGGATGAATAAGTTATTTTTACTGTTATTGGGTGCCCACCTTGTTTCATAGATAAGCAATTCCATTAGGCCTTCATTCTCAAATTGGGATTAATAAGTTATTTTTACTGTTATTGGGGTGTCCATCTTGTTAAATAGATAAGTAATTGTATTACGCCTTGATTCTCTAATTGGGGTGAATAAGCTTTCTCATTTAAAGCGTTACTACCATTTCAGTACCAAAAATGAAATTCCTAACATATGTGATGCTGAAGGGCAGATATTCATGAAGCTGTATTTTTCAGTTAATTTTACCTTTCTGATGTTTGTATTCAGCCCTTAGCATTCATTTAGGCCTTGATTCTCAAATTGGAGTGAATAAACTAGTTCCACTGTTATTGGGGGCCCACCTTCTTTCATAAATAACCAAAAAAAAAAGAGCCACATTTCAGAGAACTGATGCCTTGTGCCAAACCAAGATTCCCATGCCATCACTACTTCTTTTAAAAAGCTGCACCAGCCCTGAATTCGTACGTTCAGCAGATGGTGGGCCAGTCATCCTTGAGCCTGTCGGTGTCTGGTACAGTTCATACAGTGCCAAAATGTGGAGCTTAAACTATGGTCAAGGACAATATATGTCCTTTATGGCCCACTGGGTAAAAGTGTTTCTTGCCCATGCACACCAACAACTTGGCCTGGTGATTGCAATGCTGCTATCACGTTCTCATGTTGTGATTCCGGTGCCAATGTCCTCTTTTGTATCCTCATCCTCCGCCTCCACTGTAGCCACAGTTCTGAGTGGTCTTCCAGCATACCACCTATGTAGAGCACAGCAGTGTAACGCGGTTCACAAGTGAAAAATTGCATGCAGGCTTCTGCATTGCCATCAAACATCAAACATCTACATGATATTGATTACCGTTTACTCTGTTTTACTTTTAATTCTCTATCTCCATCATGGACAACACAAGTCAAAGATATGTTCTTCTCGTGTAGACAAAATTATTGCTGATATTACTAGAACAGAACAAAACTGCTTTGTTTCCTTATCCTACAGTATAAAAGATTGCATAAAATCATTAATACAATGCAAAACTAATATGAGCATAGCAATTTGTTACATATTATAATGCAGTAGCAAACCTACATCTATGATTATTGCTTAATATTAAATACCAAATGTGTGCAGATAGCTCACTAAGTATGATTCATGAGTTATATAATATGATTATTCCTAAAAAGAGGAACCTTTCTGGACAACTTTTCTGGCTAATATTACAGATGGGCCCTCTTTATAATAGTAGAGATTGCATAATAACATTGTAATCGTTGATTATCCAAGGAACAGATCAATTTGCAAATTAAACGCCAAATGATAGATATTCAATCTTTCGTTAATCAAAAACATACACGGTTTATGATCACTTTAACAGGGTAATACACTAATAGCACATTTTGATTAATACATAGTCCAGAAGTAAATTACAATACAGACAGGATTTTTTTCAACAAACTGTTTTGGCTGAATGCCATTGCTCTTATCATGATAATAATGCAACTGAGTTATTTAACCACTTCCAGTCCGGGCCACTTACCACCTTCCTGACCAGGCCTAATTTTGCAAATCTGACGTGTCACTTTATGTGGTAATAACTTTGGAAAGCTTTTACTTATCCGAGCCATTCAGAGATTGTTTTCTTGTGACACATTGTACTTCATGTTAATGGTAAATTTAAGTCGATATGTTTTACCTCCAATACCCTATAAAATACTCATTAATTGACATTCCCCATATGTCTACTTTATGTTGGCATCATTTTGGTAGTGTCGTTTATTTTTTTAGGACGTTAGAAGGTGTGAGAGATAGGTTTTTATATATATTGTGTAAAACCTGTACTACTCGTCTTTGACCACTAGATGGCAGCTAATTAGCTATGTGAGTCACGTGAACACTTTCTTTGTTTTAAGACATGTTAATTTGCCTCTTTCAAATGAACCAATGAACTCAGCTTGTGTCAAAGAACCAATCACTCTGCTTAAGTAACACCCCTTTTTGTCTATGTCATACCTACTATATAAGTGACTGTCTCTTTAATAAACTGGCTCTTGCTTGGGGGATGTGAAGTATTTTCCATGAAACCAACTTGTGTTCTGGTATCATTGTGAAAGCAGTATGGCGCGCATACTAATTCTTCCAATCGATTTGGCACCACACAAAGAAGAAGAGTATCGCGAGAATGGCGATTACAAAGGTTTAAAATTTTTGAAGCAATTTTTGAAAATTTGCAAAATCAACTTTTTTAAAGACCAGTTCTGAAGTCACTTTGTGGTCTTACATAATAGAAACCACCCATAAAGGACAGGACACCATTTTAGACACTACACCCCTCAAACTATTCAAAAATGGTTTTAGAAATGTTGTTAACCCTTTAAGTATTCCACAGGAATTAAAGCAAAATAGATGTGAAATTTTAAAGTTTCACTTTTTTTGCAGATTTTCCATTTTAATAAATTTTTTCCTGTAACACATCAAGGGTTAACAACAAAACAAAACTCAATATTTATTCCCCCGATTCTGCAGTTTGCAGAAACACCCCACATGTGGTCATATACAGCTGAGTGCCATATGGTTTTTGGAGTGCAGATTTTGTTGGAATGGTTTTTGGGCACACTGTTGCATTTGAAGAGACCCTGAGGTACCCCCACAGTGAAAACCCCCAAAAAGTGACCACATTTTGTAAACTACACTACCAGGAATTTTTAGGGGGTGGAGCAAGCACTTGGCCCTACAGGCGTTTCATACAATTTATAACCCTTGTCTGAAAATGAAAAATTAGATTTTTTTTTTTACAAGAAAATGTTGCGTTAGGCCCAAACGTTCTTTTTCACAAAAGATAACAAGATAGTATCCCTCCAAAATTTGCTCCCAATTTTCTCCTGAACACAGTAACACCCCAATTGTGGTCATAAACTGTTATTTGGAGATACGCCAGGGCTCAGAAGGGGAGGAGCAGCATTTTCTAACATGGAATTTTCTGTCATGGTTTTTAAGAGCGATAACTTTTTAATTTTTTGTGGACTGAGCAGTGTGAGGGCTTATTTTTTGCTGGACAAGCTGTGCTTTTTATTGGCACCATTTTGGGGTAGATTTGGCTTTCTGATCACTTGTTAATCTCATTTTTGGGAGGTTAATGCCCCTTTCACACGAGCGGGAGACTCGCATGTCTCCCGCAACGCATCTACAGGGCTGGACTCCTGCACTGACTGGGATCGCATATAATGCTATGCGATCCCTGTCAGTGCCGAGTCCAGCCCTGTAGATGCGTTGCAGGAGACATGCGAGTCTCCCGCTCGTGTGAAAGGGGCATAAGTCACAAAAAAAGCAGTTTGGTGTAATTTTTCTCATTTTTCTTTTACACCGTTCACTTGATGGGGTAGATCATGTGATATTTTTATAGATCCGGTTGTTACGGATGCCATGATACCAAATATGTCTATTTTTTATTTTTATTTTTTTACGTTTTACACAATAAGAGGATTTTTAGAGAAAAAAAACATGTTTTTGTGTTGCAATTTTTTTAGAGCCATATATATTTTTCATTTTTCTGGCTATGATCTTGTATGGGGATTTTTTGCGGGATGAGGTGATGTTTTTACTGCTACCATTTTGGGATACATAGGACTTTTTGATTGTTTGATATTATGTTTTTTGGTAGGTGAGGCAACTAAAAAAAGCTGTTTTGGCATAATTTTTATTAGATTTATTTTACACGGTTCACTTGATGTGGTAGATCATGTTATATTTTTGTAGAGCCAGTTGTTAAGGACTAGAGATGAGCGAACGTGCTCGTTACGAGCACTGTAGCGCTCGGCTCCCCTGCGCAATGCCTGCAGGCATTGCGGATCCGTCCTCAGCTGCATGTAAGTCAATGTGGACGGATCGTTTGGTATGACACTTATACCAAACGGATCAGTCCTCCTCACCCGACTGAAAGTCAGTGGGGACGGATCCATTTGGAATGAGTGTCATACCAAACAGATCCGTCCCCATTGACTTACATGCAGCTGAGGACGGATCCTCAATGCCTGCGGGCATTTGTTCGCAGGGGAGCCGAGCGCTACAGTGCTCGTAACGAGCATGTTCGCTCATCTCTATTATTAACGCAACGATACCAAATATGTGTATTTTTTATTTACGTTTACACAATAAGAGCTTTTTGTAGAAAAAAAATAATGTTTTTTGTTGCAATTTTTTTAGAGCAATATATTTTTCATTTTTCTGGCTATGATCTTGTGTGGGGGCTCATTTTTTGCGGGATGAGGTGACGATTTGTTTGCTACCATTTTGGGATACATACGAATTTTTGATTGATTGATAAGTTTTTTGAGAGGTGAGGTAATTAAAAAATCTGTTTTGGCATAATGTTAATTTTTTTTTTACGGTGTTTAACTGATGGGGTAGATCATGTGATATTTTTATATAGCCGGTCGTTGCGGACTCGGTAATACCAAATATGTATATTTTATTAATTTATTTTTATTTGTAATATTTTTTAAATGACATATTTGGGTAAAAAAAATTATATGTGAAACTTTTATTTTTTTAATAATATTCTTTATTTTTTTATTTTTTATTTTACATTTTGTGTCCCCCCATAAGGTCATACAAGACCTCTGGGGAACATTTAACTTTTTTTTTTTTTTACACTATTGATTTATCCTGTAACTGGGGCTGACATACTGTAGTAGCCCGTTAGGCCTTGTTCACACATCAGTTTTTTGATCAGTTATTTCCAACAGTTATTGTGAGCCAAAACCAGGAGTGGAGGCTACACAGAGATAAGGTGTTATGGAAAAATCTGCACCTGTTCTGTGTTTTTGACCTGCACCAGGTTTTGGCTCACAATAACTGATGAAAATAACTGATCAAATAACTGATGTGTGAACAAGGCCTTACAGGGGAAATACACGTCCAGAGAGGCTGTACAGCATAATACTATGCTGTACAGCCTCAGTCCAGGGCTGATCTGGGTCTATGAAAGACCTGACAGCTCCTGCACTCTCCCGGCCCCAGTGATCACGTGATCACTGGGCCAGGACAGGAAGCGGCATCGAACTTCCTTATCTGTATACACAGCGCTCGTTGAGCGCTGTGTATACAGCGATCTAGAAGGCAGGGACTCCTAGGAACGGCCCCTGCCTTCTCTTTGGGGTATCCTGCTATCAGTGACAGCAGGTCCCCCGCTGTGCATCTGCACGATTAGCGTGCAGCTGCAATCTCTGAATGGACATTTAAAAACGTCCATTCAGAGATACATAACCACTTCCCGGACGTTTATATACAATGGGCGGACAGGAAGTGGTTAAGAAATAAGCATGCAGTAATTTAATGATGCTCTGTAGTTACAGCGTTTATATACTGTGTTATAGATTTTAAAAGCTCTATTAATTTACTTTAAAATCAATATGATATAAATCTGCAATAAAAGCTGATCTCATTGGGTTCTACACTCAGTACCCCCAGCAAACATGTAATACTTTCAGGGACAGCCATGAACAAGCCAGGCTTTTCTGGCTATTGCAGGAGTGGTGGCCATTCAGATGAATGGCCCTTCTATTATGTCCCTAAGCACAGATCGAATCATGAGACTAATCCTTGGGAATGTTTACCTGGTGGAACTTGGCTTTGAAATCCTGAAAACACTGAGCTATATCTGGCTTTTATGGTATGTTGGGAGCTATAGTTCACAACAGCTGGAGAGCCACCGGTTTAGAATACTCATTGATCAGAATCCATAGCTTGTATGTGCAAGAAGGTCCATGCTCCATTCACTATTTGTGGACAGGGTGAGGTATGGTTTATGGATATATGCTTGTACATTATAGTTAATAAAGCAACATTAAAAATGATCTATGTAAAATAGGGAAAAACCACACAAGCACGTTTTTACAATATATAAACGTTAAAAAATAAAATATTCTAAATATATTTGTTTTCATGAGCATACCAACCTGAACAATAAATTTGTGATGATCAGTGTATGACACACAGAAGAAAAATTGTAATAATAATACTGCTGCGGAATTGCTGTTTTCCTGCATTTTTTTTTTTTTTTTGCAAAATAGCAGTTACTGTAATACAGTAAATAAAATTTTACCAATTTACCAAAACACGATACCCTGTTATTCTATATTATTCTATGTAAACCATTGATGCTAGATGATAGAGTGGACTGGAAGTTCACAAAATCCACCCTTCATAAGTATAGTTTCTAGAGATGAGCGAACATACTCGTCTGAGCTTGGTGCTCGTTCGAGCATTAGGGTATTCGCATATGCTCGCTACTCAATGTTGGTTAGGCAGGAATCACCCACAAAGAACCCAACAGCCCTTCTAAAGGCTACAAGCACGTTTTTTTTTTTTGGTCTCCTCCTGGCTGCTGGCTGGGACTTGTAGTGCAGCTACCGCCATCTTGGCTGCACGCTGTGCACTGGTGGTAGAAGGGACAGCACGTGGTCCACACAGACCCAAAATAAATTGCCCAAAGTCCTCTCAGTACTCATTTTTGCTGCTGCTGCTGTACCTTGGCTTGCTGGGATCTGTAGTGCAGTCTAGGGAATACGTTTTTTTCTATCATTTCTATACACTACAATCCAGTGAACAATTATGTAGTGCACTGTAAAGTAGTGTCAGTCTAGGGAATACGTTTTTTCTCAGTTATATGTACTCAAGTCCAGTGAACAATTATGTAGTGTACTGTAAAGTAGCGTCAGTCTAGGGAATAAGTTTTTTCTATTAGTTATATTTCCTACAGTGCAGTGAACAATTATTTAGTGTGCTGTACAGTAGCATCAGTCTAGGGAATACGTTGTTTCTCAGTTATATAGTATGTACTACAGTCCAGTGAAAAATGGAGTGGTTTGCGGTAAAATAGCCGCCATTTAAAGACTACGTTTTTTGTCATTTATATGTACTTCAGCCCAGTGAAAAATGGAGTGGTTTGCGGTAAAATAGCCGCCATTTAAAGACTACATTTTGTTTCTCAGTTATATGTACTACAGTCCAGTGAACAATTCTCTAGTGTGCTGTACAGCAGCGTCAGTCTATAAAATACGTATTTTCTCTCAGTTATAAGTATTACAGTCCAGTGAAAAATGCAGTGTTTTGCGGTAAAATAACAGCCATTTAAAGACTACGTTTTTTTCTCAGTTATATGTACTACAGTCCAGTGAACAATTCTCTAGTGTGCTGTACATCAGCGTCAGACTATAAAATATGTATTTTTTCTCAGTTATATGTATTACAGTCCAGTGAAAAATGGAGTGCTTTGCGGTAAAAAAGCCGCCATTTAAAGACTATGTTTTTTTCTCATATATATGTACTACAGTCCAGTGAACAATTCTCTAGTTTGCTGTACATCAGCGTCAGTCTATAAAATATGTATTTTCTCTCAGTTATATCTATTATAGTCCAGTAAAAAATGGAGTGCTTTGCGGTAATATAGACGCCATTTAAAGACTACGTTTTTTTCTCAGTTATATGTACTACAGTCCAATTAAAAATGTCGTGGTTTGCGGTAAAATAGCCGCCATTTAAAGAATTCGTTTTTTTCTCAGTTGTATGTACTACAGTCCAGTGAACAATTCTCTAGTGTGCTGTACAGCAGCGTCAGTCTATAAAATATGTATTTTCTCTCAGTTATATGTATTACAGTCCAGTGAAAAATGGAGTGTTTTGCAGTAAAATAGCCGCCATTTAAAGACTACGTTTTTTTCTCAGTTATATGTACTACAGTCCAGTGAAAAATGTAGTGGTTTGTGATAAAATAGCCACAGTCTAAAGACTATGTTTTTTTCTCATATATATGTACTACAGTCCAGTGAACAATTCTCTAGTGTGCTGTGTTGTACATCAGTGTCAGTCTATAAAATACGTATTTTCTTAGTATTTAAATGGCGTCTATTTTACCGCAAAACACTCAATTTTTCACTGGACTGTAATACATATAACTGAGAGAAAATACGTATTTTATAGACTGACGCTGCTGTACAGCACACTAGAGAATTGTTCACTGGACTGTAGTACATATATATGAGAAAAAAACGTAGTCTTTAGACTGCGGCTATTTTTTCTGCAAACCGTATTTTCTCTCAGTTATATGAATTACAGTCCAGTGAAAAATGGAGTGTTTATATGTACTATAGTCCAGTGAACAATTCTCTAGTGTGTTGTACATCAGCGTCAGTCTATAAAATACGTGTTTTCTCTCAGTTATATGTATTACAGTCCAGTGAAAAATAGAGTGTTTTGCGGTAAAATAGCCGCCATTTAAAGACTACGTTTTTTTTCTCAGTTATATGTACTACAGTCCATTGAAAAATGTAGTGGTTTGCGATAAAATAGCAGCCATTTAAAGACTACATTTTTTTCTCAGTTATATGTACTACAGTCCAATGAACAATTCTCTAGTGTGCTGTACAGCAGCGTTAGTCTACAAAATACGTATTTTCTCTCAGTTATATGTATTACCGTCCAGTGAAAAATGGAGTGTTTTGCGGTAAAATAGCCGCCATTTAAAGACTACGTTTTTTTCTCAGTTATATGTACTACAGTCCATTGAAAAATGTAGTGGTTTGCGGTAAAATAGCCGCCATTTAAAGACTAAGTTTTTTTCTCAGTTATATGTACTACAGTCCAGTGAACAATTCTCTAGTGTGCTGTACAGCAGCGTCAGTCTATAAAATACGTATTTTCTCTCAGTTATATGTATTACCGTCCAGTGAAAAATGGAGTGTTTTGCGGTAAAATAGTCGCCATTTAAAGATTACGTTTTTTTTCTTAGTTATATGTACTACAGTCCATAGAAAAATGGAGTTGTTTGCGGTAAAATAGCCGCCATTTAAAGACTACTTTTTTCTCAGTTATATGTACTACAGTCCAGTGAACAATTCTCTAGTGTGCTGTACAGCAGCATCAGTCTATAAAATGCGTATTTTCTCTCAGTTATATGTATTACAGTCTAGTGAAAAATGGAGTGTTTTGCGGTAAAATAGCCGCCATTTAAAGACTAGGTTTTTTTTTTTTAGTTATATGTACTACAGTCCATTGAAAAATGTAGTGGTTTGCGGTAAAATAGCCGCAGTCTAAAAATTCCTTTTTTTCTCTCAGTAATATATACTACAGTGCAGTGAACAATTCTGTTGTGTGCTGTATAGTAGCCGCACTGTACTTGACTTGACACTAAAAAGTCACCAAGTTAGTTGAGGTAGCAGGTGAAGCACAATAAAATTTTACACTGACACAGCATGGCGGTGACAACAGAGTGACCAAGTTACACTCAGGTAGTAGGTGAAGCACATAAAATTTTACACTGACACAGCATGGCGGTGACAACAGAGTGACCAAGTTACACTCAGGTAGTAGTTGAAGCACATAAAATTTTACACTGACACAGCATGGCGGTGACACCACCAATGCCTTGGTCAGTCTGAGATTGCAGTCAAATGGCTGTAGGTGAGACTCCCAAAAATTTGTTTTGGAGTGTCTGAAGTTGACCCTCCTAAAAAATTGTTTTGGAGTGTCTGCAGTTGACCCTCCTAAAAAATTGTTATTGGAGTGTCTGTAGTTGACCCTTCTGTAAAATTGTTTTTGAGTGTCTGTAGTTGACGCTACTAAAAAATTTATTGGAGAGAGGGCCTGTAGGTGGCCCTCCGTAAACATTGTTTGTATAGAGCGCCAGTTGGCCCTCAGAAACATTGCCTGTTGGCTCAGCGTTTGTGTGCGAAGAGGAGGAGGAGGAGAGGATACATAAAGAATCTTCATGTTGAGCTGATTTCCCCCGGTGGCGATTTGCATTCCGGTGAAATCCAGGCTTTATTCATTTCAATAATCGTCAGCCTGTCAGCGCTGTCAGTTGACAGGCGTGTACACTTATCAGTGATGATGCCACCAGCTGCACTGAAGACCCGCTCTGACAACACGCTAGCGGCAGGGCAGGCCAGCACCTCCAAGGCGTACAGCGCCAATTCGGGCAATGTGTCCAGCTTTGCAACCCAGTAGTTGTATGGAGCAGAGTGATCACGCAGGATGTTGGTATGGTCACCTAGGTACTCCCTCAGCATCTTTCTGAATAGCTCCCCCCTACTGGGGGACGGGTGACATAGTCTTGCTGGGGTGCCATAAAACTTGCAAAGGCCTTGGAGAGTGTTCCCCTTCCAGTGCTTGACAAGCTGCCTGCTCCCCTCCTCTCCCCCGCGAGTTGGCCAACAGAACTACATCTTCTGCCGCTAGCGGTGTCAAATGGGAAGGATAGTTTCAGCTTGTGCACTAGGGACTGTTGATATTGATTCACTCTCATACTCCTTTCTTCTACAGGAATGAGAGTGGAAAAGTTCTGCTTGTACCTGGGGTCCAGTAGGGTGAACACCCAGTAATCGGTGTTGTCAAAAATGCTTCTAACGCGAGGGTCACGGGAAAGGCAGCCTAACATGAAGTCAGCCATGTGCGCAAGAGTCCCAACACACAATAATCTCCTCTATAGGCTGACTCTCCATTTCCTCCTCCTCCTCCAACTCCTCCTCTTCAGCCCATACACGCTCAACAGATAAGAAGGAATGAGCATAGGTACCTTCTTCAGTCTCGCTAACAGTCTCTTTCTCTTCCTCCTCTTCCTCCTCATCCTCTTAGAATAATTGCTGAGAAACAGACCTGTGGGTGGTCTGGCTATCAAGCAACGTATCTTCTTCTCCCATCTCCTGTGACAAGCACAAAGCCTCTGACTTCATGCTGAGCAGTGACTTTTTCAGCAGACAAAGCAGCGGAATGGTGACGCTGATAATGGTGGCATCGCCGCTGACCATCTGTGTTGACTCCTAAAAGTTGCTTAACACCTGACAGATATCAGACATCCACATCCACTCCTCATTGTACACTTGGAGAAGCTGACTAACCTGACTACCAGTTCTTGTGGAAGTTGTCATCTGGCAGTCTAGAATTGCTTTTCGCTGCTGGTAAACCCTGGCTAACATGTGTAATGTGGAATTCCATTGTGTGGGCACGTCGCACAATAGTCGGTGAGCAGTCAGTTGTAAGCGCCGTTGCACTGCCCTGAGAGTGGCAGCATCTGTGGTTGACTTGCGGAAATGCGCCCAGCTGTGTCGCACCTTGGTGAGCGAATCAGACAAATTGGAGTAGGTCTTGTGGAACCGCTGAACCACAAGATTGAACACGTGGGCCAGGCAGGTTTTATATGCAGTGTTTATATGGGTTGTTGTTACTTTGGGAAATAGTATTGGTGTATAATGGCACATGTGTGAGCCTGCCGAGTTGCAGAGCCGCCACCAGGTTACACCCGTTGTCACACACAACCATGCCTGGTTTCAGTTTCAGTGGCACCAGTTAAAGATCGGTCTGCGCCATGATGCCCTGTAACAGCTCTTGGGCGTGTGCCTCTTGTCACCTAAGCTCAGCAGTTTCAGCACCACCTGTTGGCGCTTACCCACTGCAGTGCTGCTGCGCCTAGATCTACCGACTAAAGGCGCTGTGCTCACAGATTGTATTTGAGAGTAAGAGGAGGAGGGGTTGGAGGAAGAGGCTTAATAAGTCTGAGAAACTGTGACCGAGGTAGTCCCCGCAATCCTTGGTGTGGGCATTACATGAGTGGCCCCAGGGTCAGACTCTATCCCAGCCTCCACCAAGTTAACCCAATGTGCCGTCACGGAGATATAGTGTCCCTGCCCGCCAACATTTGTCCACGTGTCCGTGGTTAGGTGGACCTTCTCAGTAACCGCGTTGGTCAGGGCACGGATGATGTTCTCTGACACGTGCTGGTGTAGGGCTGGGACAGCACATCGGGAAAAATAGTGGGGGACCAAATACCGAGGGACAGCCACCGCCATCAGGTTGCCGAAAGCCTTAGTCTCTACCAGTCTATATCGCAGGATCTCCAGGCTCAGCAGTTTGAAAATGTGGACGTTTAGGGCTTGTGCATGTGGGTGGGTGGAATTGTATTTACGTTTGCGCTTGCGCTCCAATGTCTGATGCAAAGACAGCTGAAGGCTGCGCTGGGACACATTGGTGTAGGGTGTGGAGGATCGTGGAGGTGAAGGGGTGGTTGTAGGGCGGGAGGCGCTCGTGCCGGGGTCCTGGGCGGGGGGTTGACTCGCAAAGCCAGCATGTGACACAGGGGAAGGAGCAGTAGTGTGATCCGCAGGAGTTGAACGGCCTTGGTTCCATTGAGTCATGTGTTTAGCACTCATATGCCTGCGCATTCTGGTAGTGGTTAGGCTGGTAGTGGTGGCTCCCCTGCTGATCCTGGTGTGGCACAGGTTGCACACCACAGTACGTCGGTCATCCTCACTTTCTTTAAAGAACCTCCAGACTTGCGAACATCTAGGCCTCAGCACGGGAGCTTCACTCCGTGAAACAGTTGCTGATCTACTTGCTCTGGCCCTGCTTCTCCCTCTGGCCACCCCACTGCCTCTTCCAACCTGTTCTGGTGCTGCACTTGCCTCCCCCTCAGAAGCACTGTCTTGACTAGGCTTACGAACCCAGCTCGGGTCAGTCACCTCATCATCCACCAGCTCTTCCTCTGATTCCTCACTCTGCTCCCCCCTCGGACTTACTGCCCTGACAACAACGTCAATGTCTGACAACCGTGTCTCATCATCATCCGACACCTCTTAACACACTACTTGTACTAAGTCCACACTCTCATCACCCACAGACTGCGAAAGTTCTAAATTTTGGGCATCGGGACAGAGCAACTGCTCAGGTTGCTGTTGAGCAGTGGTTTGTGTCTTTGGGTAGGGTCCTAAAAAGACTTCCTGTGAGTATGCCGGATCTGAATCCATATTTTCCATGGGAGGGGTAGGCTGGGGGGAAGGAGGTTGAGCTGGAGGAGCCAGAGGTCTACTCCCTTGGCTAGCGTGGGTGGACTGTGTGGAAAACTGGAACTGGAACATATTATCCGCTATCCACGTCATTACCTGTTTGCACTGTTGTGGTTTCAATAGTGGTGTATCACGTGACCTTGTAAGTTGCGAGATGAAGCTAGGGAGCGAAACTCTGCGGCGTTCCACTGCTCCCTCATCAGTAGGTACTGTGTCACCCTGCTCAGGACTACGGCCTCTGCCCCCGTACATTACTTGGACACCCACGTCCTCGACCCTTAGCCCTTGGGTTCAACATTTTGTGTAATCACTAAACTGTCAAATTAATATCTGAGGCCAAAAACATATTCTCTAGACTGTGGATAGTGTACCACACACCACAGAATTTTTCACTGGACTGTATTAAATGTATCTGAGCGAAAAAACGTATTCTCTAGACTGCCGCTAGTATAACGCACACCACACAATTTTTCACTGCACTGTAGGATATATGAATGAGAGAAAAAAATGTATATTTTCTAGACTCCGGCTAGTGTGCAGCACACAACAGAATTTTTCACTGCACTGTAGTATATATAACTGAGAGAAAAAACGTAGTCTTTAGACGGCGGCTATTGTACCGCAAATCACTCAATTTTTCACTGCACTGTATGATATATAACTGAGAGAAAAAAACTTATATTTTCTACACTCCGGCTACTGTGCAGCACACGACAGAATATTTCACTGTGCTGTAGGATATCTAATTGAGAGAAAAAACGTATACCCTAGACTGACGCTACTGTACAGCACACGACATAATTGTTCACTGGACTGTAGTATATATAACTGAGAGAAAAAACGTATTCCCAAGACTGCACTACAGATCCCAGCAAGCCAATGTACAGTAGCAGCAAAAATGAGTACTGAGAGGACTTTGGGCAATTTCTTTTGGGTCTGTGTGGACCACGTGCTGTCCCTTCTGCCACCAGTCGCTGTGCACAGCGTGCAGCCGAGATGGCGGTAGCTGCACTACAAGTCCCAGACAGCAGCCGAGAGGAGGCCAAAAAAAATGTCGTTGTAGCCCTTAGAAGGAGCGTTGGGTTCTTTGTGGATGATTCCTGCCTAACCACATTCTAATTTCACTCCCTAACAGTGTGCAGCCAAGATGGCGGTAGCTGCACTACAAGTCCCAGCCAGCAGCCTGGAGGAGACCAAAAAAAAAGGTGCTTGTAGCCCTTAGAAGGGCTGTTGGGTTCTTTGTGGGTGATTCCTGCCTAACCAAAATCTAAATTGAGGCCCTAACACTCTCCCTGACAGACAGCAGCTCTATCCCTAATCTCATGCAGGCGGTGTCTGACGTTCACCGCCATTCCGTGTCAGGGTAAAATTTAAGTGCTTCACCTGCTACCTTAGTCTCACTTGGTCACTCTGGGTTTACCGCCATGCTGTGTCAGGGTAAATTTTTGGGTGGTTCACCTGCTACCTCAATCTAACTTGGTCACTTGTTGGTGTCACCACCACGCTGTCACCATGCTGTGTAAGGCTTATTCCTGCGTCGTGGGGCGGGGGATAGGACAGCAGTGCCAGCATGGGCAGTGGTGTCACCCACAGGCGGTGATGGACC
Source organism: Rhinella marina (assembly GCA_900303285.1). NCBI lineage: Eukaryota > Metazoa > Chordata > Amphibia > Anura > Bufonidae > Rhinella > Rhinella marina. The sequence continues at coordinate 28,484 of ONZH01011867.1, forward strand.
TTCGTTGCACCTAGTTGGGTGCTTTCCTAACATGTGCCAACGCATGTGCCTTGCCCATCTTGGTCTGGTTCAGCACAATTGTCTTGAGGGTCACCCCAAGGCTGTTGGCCAGAATGTGGGGTAATGGTACGATTAGGCAGCCTCAGAGGCATCCATGCATGATGCCCCTGCTCTTTCCTGTCCATTTCCGTGGTGTTTCCATCATTTTCTGAGGTTTCCAGGTTTTAACGCAACCTTCCCTGTGCAGAGCTTTGGTTCCCTGCAAAAAATGCTCGAGTCTCCCATTGACTTCAATGGGGTTCGTTATTCGAAACGAGCACCCGAGCATCAGGAAAAATTTGACTCGAATAACGAGCACCCGAGCATTTTAGTGCTCGCTCATCTCTAATAGTTTACCCACATCTTGTGTTGAAGCACAACACAACTTTATGTTTCCCCATATGCTAAACTAAACGTGAAATGCACTCTTTCCGCTTCATATCACCCAACCTCTTCATATCAGTAGTAGAAAGCCATTTTCAGCTGATTTTTCAGGATTTAGAAATTATGAGCTTTAGATTTGGTCACACTTAATGAAAAGCAGCAACCTTAACAGACTATCTCTTATTTTTGATCTCCAAAAACTCCTGAAGGGTCTCCCTCTACTCACTTCACATTTGAAAATTTTCAGAGGGGTCTCCAATTTTTTCCACTGAATATAGTAATGTCACAAGGTATCACTCTCTTCCCAATGGCCAACACCTCTAAATATACATCCTGCTATAGATCTTATATCTCATGCAAATGGCACCCATCATCCTCACACATGCCTACTTCCATAGTAAAACACATTTATTATCTAAGTTTTTAGGGCAGGGTAGAAAACCTTGCTTAGCTCATAGTTTATTAATGAAACTATGGGAACGTGGAGGTATGGGGTCACCTGACCTTCAATCTTGGTTAAAGAGATTCAGCTGCAAAGATGGTTGTCAATCCATGCAAACTGGTGTATATCTAATCATAAATGACCCCCATTGTACCTACTGTGAAACATGATGGAGGCTCGGTTATATTTTAGCGCTGTTTTGCTGCATCTGGCACAGGGTGTCTTGAATCTGTGGAGGGTACAAAGAAATCTCAAGACTATAAAGGCATTCTGGAGAAAAACGTGCTACTTAGTGTCAAAAAGCTTGGTCTCAGTCGCAGGTCATGGGTCCTCCAACAAGCTATGACCCAAAACACTAAGAAACATAAGTGAATTGAAGAGCAAAGCATTGGACCATTCTGCAGTGGCCTTCTATGAGCCCTGACCTAAATCTTATTGAACATCTGTGGAAACATACAGTCTGGAGAATGCACTCTTCAAACCTGAGACATCTGGAGCAGTTTGCTCATGAGTAGTGGGCGAAAATACATGTAGACAGGTGCAGAAGTCTCATTAAGGCTAATTTCACATAAACGTTGTGTTTTGCGGTCCACAAAAAAAACGGATGGCAACCGTGTGCATTCCGTATTTTGCGGAACTGAACAGCTGGCCCCTAATAGAACAATACTATTTTTGTCCGTAATACGGACAAGAATAGGACATTTTCTTTTTTTTTGCGGGCTACGGAATGGACATACGGATGTGGACAGAACACAGTGTGCTGTCCGCATTTTTTGCGGACCCAAAGAAATGAATCAGAGCCTACAAAAAATGCTGTCGTGTGAAAGAGGCCTAAGAGTTACAGATATTGCTTGATTGCAGTGATTGCCTCAAACGGTTGTGCAACAAAATATTAGTATTAGTTAATAGTTAATATTATTAGTTAATATTATTAACATTAGTTTGTTTTACAAATTATTCTGTTGAACCACAATTCAAAAGCAAGGTCTGATTTTTATTAGTTGATTTTCAGTAAATTTTTATTTACAATGCCTTGCGAAAGTATTCGGCCCCCTGGAACTTTTCAACCTTTTGCCACATTTCAGGCTTCAAACAAAAAGATATAACATTTTAAATTTTTGGTAAAGAATCAACAAGTGGGTCACAATTGTGAAGTGGAATGAAATTTATTGGATCATTTAAACTTTTTTTGTAATAATAAAACTGAAAAGTTGGGTGTGCAAAATTATTCGTCCCATTTACTTTCAGTTCAAAAAGCTCACTACAGAAGTTCATTGAGGATCTCTGAATGATGTTCCAATGTTGTTCTAAATGACTGATGAAGATAAATAGAATCCACCTGTGTGTAATCAAGTCTTCGCTATAAATGCACCTGCTCTGTGATAGTCTCAGGGTGCTGTTTAAAGCACAGAGAGCATCATGAAGACCAAGGAACACACCAGGCAGGTCCGTGATACTGTTGTGGAGAAGTTTAAAGCCGGATTTGGATACCAAAAGATTTCCCAAGCTTTAAACATCCCAAGGAGCACTGTGCAAGCGATCATAGTGAAATGGAAGGAGTATCAGACCACTGCAAATCTACCAAGACCCGGTCGCCCCTCTAAACTTTCATCTCAAACAAGGAAAAGACTGTTCAGAGATACAGCCAAGAAGCCCATGATCACTCTGGATGAACTGCAGAGATCTACAGCTGAGGTGGGAGAGTCTGTCTATAGGACAACAATCAGTCGAACACTTCACAAATCTGGCCTTTATGGAAGACTGGCAAGAAGAAAGCCATTTCTCAAAGATATCAATAAAAAGTCTCGTTTACAGTTTGCCACAAGCCACCTGGGAGACACACTAAACATATGAAAGAAGGTGCTCTGGTCAGATGAAACCAAAATCAAACTTTTTGGAAACAATGCAAAACAATATGTTTGGCATAAAAGCAACACAGCTCATCACCCTGAACACACTATCCCCACTGTCAAACATGGGGCTGGCAGCATCATGGTTTGGACCTACTTTTCATTAGCAGGGACAGGGAAGATGGTTAAAATTGATGGGAAGATGGATGGAGCCAAATACAGGACCATTCTGGATGAAACCCTGTTGGAGTCTGCAAAAGACCTGAGACTAGGACGGAGATTTATCTTCCAACAAGACAATGATCCCAAACATAAAGCAAAATCTACAATGGAATGGTTCACAAATAAACGTATCCAGGTCTTAGAATGGCCAAGTCAAAGTCCACACCTGAATCCAATTGAGAATATGTGGAAAGAGCTGAAAACTGCTGTTTACGCCCCACTTTTCAGTTTTATTATTACAAAAAAAGTTTAAATGATCCAATAAATTTCGTTCCACTTCACAATTGTAACCCACTTGATTCTTCACCAAAAATTTAAAATGTTACATCTTTTTGTTTGAAGCCTGAAATGTGGCAAAAAGGTTGAAAAGTTCCAGGGGGGTGAATATTTTCGTAAGGCACTGTATTATAACTTTTGCCAGTTTCAAGTTATTTCAGTGACTATTGTGATTTTTTCTTTCTTTAAGGGAAGGGTGATAGCAATTTTGTCTACGTGTACTTAAATTGGGCCCAGACCTTGATTTAAGCACATTTCAAGCTCCATTCTCGAGATATAAGCTCACATCTCCTCATTGAACACTTATTTTCCAGCAATCCCACACTCAGAGATTTAACTGACTCTGAGAAGCTACTGATGGTCAAGTATAAAACATCAAGGAGCTTCTCCACATTATATCACCAATTTCTTACTGGCAAAGTTTACACCACACCTGCTTTTATATCTCGATAGGAGAAATAACTAGGTATCTCCCTTTCCCCTGAAGAAATCTAAGCTATCATAAACGGAAAATAAAACTTTACATTGTTTTTCCTTCAAGAGAATCACTATACGTAACTAACCAGGTGGTACAGAGCACCTGAATTTTTATTTACCTATAAACGAAATACCTTTATTCACCTTCAAGGTCGAATCTCATTATACATTTGATTGCAGCTATGAAATCACTCATTCCCCTGAAATGGTGACAATTGCAACCATCATCTCACCAAGAACGGGTTGCTAGAGTGAAACAGATTTGTAGATCTGAGTAACTATCTAGTTGGATAGACAGGAAACATGATCATTACTTCAAGACATGGAAATCTTGGCTTTCCTGTAAATATATGTTTGTTTTGGAATAGCTCTTAATGATTTCATTTAATGTCATGCTGATTTCTGTTGTACCAGAAATAATAGTTTTTTTTAACCCCCCCATTTCACCCCCCACCCTTCCCCTTCCCCTTTCTTTTTCATTTTGTATCGTTTTCTAATTGACAATTTCACTTTTCCAAATACCTGTTAATGTCTTGGATGTAAGCTTTATTGTATACGCTTTCATTATCTGATCTTTCAACATGTATTATGTTGAATATTTATACTTATAAGTAACTGTTGTAAATTCTATGTTTATTGAGAACAAAACTTCAATACAAATTGATTTAACAAAAAACGGCAGAATATTGTGTTTTTGTATCCATATTCCCATGTTACCACTGCTGTTTTCTTTCTACTCTGCCTCCTATGCATGTTACCTTCTCCACCAGGTTCTTGCTCTATAGTAACTTTTATGCTGGGGCTAAATTTTTGCTCATGGTTACTAGACTTGCCAACATTATTGTCGAGAATGGCTGTATTGGTCATATATTTTATTATGTCTTTGCCCATGATACATCGGACTGAATTGCAGTTCTTTTTCCACAGCGGGCAGCTTGTTATTTTGTTGAAAATTCTGGAAAGAAAATTATCATTTGAAAGCATATTTTCTTTTTACTTGATTAAAACTTTCAGTGTCCTGATATTTTCTTTTACATATTCATATCTTCATTCAAACATTTCACTGTGGGGAGTTACTCATTAGATTTGTTAATGTGTTTTCATTGATTAGGCAAAATTGTTAACACGAAGCTGTGCACCCATCCATAAAATGTTCATTACAATACCAGGTTGTCAATGTGTTTAGTTGGAATAGTAATAGGTACTTTATGAATGAAACTTGAAGCTCAAAACATTATTAGGAAAACTCAATCAGGTGTTAATCTACTTCAGTATTATATGTATGCTAGCTCCAGTTAGCCCCATGGCTTCATAAATGCTTGAGAAGGAACAACTATGATTGAATGCACATTACAGGAAAGATGTGAGAACATTTGTTGATTGATATTAGGAATCACATTGTTTTGACAAATAGCGCAGTGCTGTAAATAGCGAGTAATAGTATCAAAGGTATTTAACCTGACTGCTTGTCAGCTCATCTGCAGAGACGCCGAAAGATTTCAATTAACTTCTGAAAACAGAGAAGTAGGAGATATGTGATTATGCAAATATGTGCCATGAGACATACATATTTTACTTAATATCAAACAAAATATCTCACAGGTTAACAATTTGTTAGATAGGCAACAGAAGTCCCAAGGTTGCCTTCACACGTGCAGTTTAAATGCAGGTTTTTAATGGATGTTTTGAAGGCAAAACTAGGACTGGATTTAAAAAAAGAAGTACTGTAGAATCTTCCAGTACGTCCCCTAACTTTAAGAGCCACTCCTAACATTGGCTTCAAAAAACTGCATCAAAATGGAATGTGTGATACTGTCACAGCTGTTTAACAAACTCTAAGACTATTTTCACAAGTTCAGCATTTGGTGAGTACTTTGTCTCGGCATTGGTGAGACAAAACCAAGAATGGGTCCAAACTCCAAATCAGGGAAGAAGTACAAATATTTTCATTATTTTTTTCTGTTTCTCTTGGTTTTTGACCTTCAAATACTGAGGCAAAATACTGACCAAATACTGACAGTATGAAAGTGGAAATGCTATGGCAGTCTCAAAAATTTATTAATTTCGTCTGTATTGAAATCTGTGTAGTTTTTTTTTCAGTTACATTCTAGGAACAAAAAATGAAAAAAAAAGGATGGTAACAGAATACATCAGAAAACCAACTTCACCCAATAGACTCCATTGACTATTAATGGGTCTGTCAGGTTTCCATCAGGAACCCCAGCATTGTAAAAAAAAAACAGTATAGTGCAGTATGCTACATACGCTGTTTTGTCAGTTTTTTTTTTTTTTAGGCATCTCTGACAGAAGCATCTAACAAAGCCCTTAATGCAAATTTGAACCAAACCTTTAAATAATGTTTTGTAGAAAGAAAGATGGAAATACAGTAGCTATTAGAAAAAAAAACAGGCATGTTGGCTTCTATGAATTTCAACAACTGAGAAATTCATCACAAATGTTAATTTTCTACTCTATATTTTCTAAGTGTCATGGTTCCCCCGGCCGCTGTTGTATCTATGCAGCAAAAGTGTCCAGAAGTGTCCAGGGAAAACCAGGATCACTTTGCTGATGTCAGGGTCTGGGCTAATGAGGTGTGCTGGGGCTCCCAGATGTCAGGGCGCATGGGTAGCAGCTCCACCTGACAGTGGGCCAAACGTGGTGGTACAACCACCTCAAGGTTCAACGGCTGACCAATATTACCCCCCCCATCATTTTACCAACATTATTTTATTATTTTTATTAATTTATTTATTTTTGCTCTGTGTGGCAGTGGATATATTTTATTTGTACTCAATTTTCTGTATAAATTATTTTGTTGGGTGAGTTAGAGGGTGGGTGGATGGGTTGGTGCATTGTTTTTTCAGCAGGTAAATAAGTAATTTTCCATTTTTATTTAATAGATATTTGAGACGTAATTTACATGCAAATTTGTTTTGTCTTTATTTTAATAAGAAGTAACTTGAAATATGTTGATATTTAGAGCCATTTCACATGCCTTGAATATTAAATTACTGGATTAACCTATATTTATTAATTTTCCAGATGCGGAATGCTGATATTGATGACATATCCTCAAGATCATCCATTTGTATTAAATTATTGAGGATCAGACAATTCACAATTGTTTAAAACAATTGCAATGCCATGGGACAAGAAGCTATTAGATGACACTTGAGCACAACAGATAAAAGGAGAAAGAACCCACAACAATAGAGCAGATAAGTATAATTTGCCCTCTGCTGACCCAAATAGGTGTAAGACCTGGCAAAAAGTAACATTATCCCTTGGCCTAGCAATTAGTCGATGATTGTCTGATTAGTAGGGATTAGAGATGAGTGAACACTAAAATGCTCGGGTGCTCGTTATTTGAGTCAAATTTTTCCCGATGCTCGGGTGCTCGTTTCGAATAACGAACCCCACTGAAGTCAATGGGAGACTCGAGCATTTTTTGCAGGGGACCAAAGCTCTGCACAGGGAAGGTTGCGTGAAAACCTGGAAACCTCAGAAAATGATGGAAACACCACGGAAATGGACAGGAAACAGCAGGGGCAGCATGCATGGATGCCTCTGAGGCTGCCTAATCGTACCATTATGCCAAATTCTGGGCAACAGCCTGGTGGTTACCCTCATGGCAATTGTGCTCACCCAGACCAAGAAAGGCGAGGCATATGCCCATCACATGTTAGGGAAGCACCCAACTAGGTGCAACGAAGGTCCATCACCACCTGTGGGTGACACCACTGCCCATGCTGGCACTGCTGTCCTATCCCCCGCCCCACGACGCAGGCATAAGCCTGACACAGCGTGGTGACAGCTTGGTGACCAAGTTAGATTGAGGTAGCAGGTGAACCACCCAAAAATTTACCCTGACACAGCATGGCGTTGAACCCAGAGTGACCAAGTGAGACTGAGGTAGCAGGTGAAGCACTTAAAATTGTATCCTGACACGGAATGGCGGTGAACGTCAGACGCCGCCTGCATGAGATTAGGGATAGAGCTGCTGTCTGTCAGGGAGAGTGTTAGGGCCTCAATTTAGATGTTGGTTAGGCAGGCATCACCCACAAAGAACCCAACAGCCCTTCTAAGGGCTACAAGCACCTTTTTTTTGGTCTCCTCCTGTCTGCTGGCTGGGACTTGTAGTGCAGCTACCGCCATCTTGGCTGCACACTGTTAGGGCGTGAAATTAGAATGTGGTTAGCCAGGAATCATCCACAAAGAACCCAACGGTCCTTCTAAGGGCTACAACGACCTTTTTTTTTTGTCTTCCTCTCGGCTGCTGGCTGGGACTTGTAGTTCAGCTACCGCCATCTTGGCTGCACACTGTACACAGTGACTGGTGGCAGAAGGGACAGCACGTGGTCCACACAGACCCAAAAGAAATTGCCCAAAGTCCTCTCAGTACTCATTTTTGATGCTGCTGTACTTTGGCTTGCTGAGATCTGTAGTGCAGTCTAGGGAATATGTTTTTTCTCTCAGTTATATATATTTATATTACAGTCCAGTGAACAATTATGTCGTGTGCTGTACAGTAAGGTCTGTCTAGGGTATACGTATTTTCTCTCAGTTATATATCCTACAGTGCAGTACAAATTCTGTCATGTGCTGGACACTAGCCAGAGTCTAGAAAATATACATTTTTTTCTCTCATTTATATACCCTACAGTGCAGTGAAAAATTGTGTGGTGTGCGTTACACTAGCGGCAGTCTAGAGAATACGTTTTTTCTCTCAGATACATTTAATACAGTCCAGTGAAAAATTCTGTGGTGTGTGGTACACTATCCGCAGTCTAGAGAATACGTTTTTGGCCTCAGATATTAATTCGACAGTTTAGTGATTACACAAAATGTTGAACCCAAGGGCTAAGGGTCGAGGACGTGGGGGTCCAAGTGATGTAGGGGGGCAGAGGCCGTGGTCCTGGGCAGGGTGACACAGTACCTACTGATGAGGGAGCAGTGGAGCGTTGCAGAGTTTCGCTCCCTAGCTTCATCTCGCAACTTACAAGGTCACGTGGTACACCACTATTGAAACCACAACAGTGCGAACAGGTGATGACGTGGATAGCGGATAATGTGTCCAGTAATTTATCCACCACCCAGTCTTCCACACAGTCCACCCACGCTAGCCAAGGGAGTAGACCTCTGGCTCCTCCAGCTCAACCTCCTTCCCCCCAGCCTGCCCCCCCTATGGAAAATATGGATTCAGATCCGGCATACTCACAGGAAGTCTTTTCAGGACCCTACCCAAAGACACAAACCACTTCTCAACAGCAACCTGAGCAGTTGCTCTGTCCCGATGCCCAAAATTTAGAACTTTCGCAGTCTGTGGGTGATGAGAGTGTGGACTTAGTGCAAGTAGTGCGTCAAGAGGTGTCGGATGATGATGAGACACGGTTGTCAGACATTGACGTTGTTGTCAGGGCAGTAAGTCCCAGGGGGAGCAGAGTGAGGAATCAGAGGAAGAGCAGGTGGATGATGAGGTGACTAACCCGAGCTGGGTTCGTAAGCCTAGTCAAGATAGTGCTTCTGAGGGGGAGGCAAGTGCAGCACCAGAACAGGTTGGAAGAGGCAGTGGGGTGGCCAGAGGGAGAAGCAGGGCCAGAGCAAGTAGATCAGCAACTGTTTCACGGAGTGAAGCTCCCGTGCTGAAGCCTAGATGTTCGCAAGTCTGGAGGTTCTTTAAAGAAAGTGAAGATGACCGACGGACCGTGGTGTGCAACTTGTGCCACACCAGGATCAGCAGGGGAGCCACCACTACCAGCCTAACCACTACCAGCATGTGCAGGCACACGACTCAATGGAACCAAGGCTGTTCACCTCCTGCGGATCACACCACTGCTCCTTCCCCTGTGTCATATGCTGGCTTTGCGAGTCAACCCCCCGCCCAGGACCCCGGCACGAGCGCCTCCCGCCCTACAACCACCCCTTCACCTCCACGATCCTCCACACCCTACACCAATGTGTCCCAGCGCAGAGTTCAGCTGTCTTTGCATCAGACATTGGAGCGCAAGCGCAAACGTGAATAAAATTCCACCCACATGCACAAGCCCTAAACGTCCACATTTTCAAACTGCTGAGCCTGGAGATGCTGCGCTATAGACTGGTATAGATTGAGGCTTTCCACAACCTGATGGCGGTGGCTGTCCCTCGGTACTTGGTCCACAGCGGCCACTATTTTTCACAATGTGCCGTCCCAGCCCTACACCAGTACGTGTCAGAGAACATCATCCGTGCCCTGACCATGTAATGCCCACACCGAGGATTGTGGGGCCTACCTCGATCACGGTTTCTCAGACTTATTATGCCTCTTCCTCCAACCCCTCCTCCTCCTACTCTCAAATACAATCTGTGAGCACGGCGCCTTCAGTCGGTAGCTCTAGGCGCTTACAACTGACAGCTCACCGACTGTTGTGTGACGTGCCCACACAATGGAATTCCACATTACACATTTTAGCCAGGGTTTACCAGCAGCGCAGAGCGATTGTAGACTGCCAGATGACAACTTCCTCGAGTACAGTGTTCATTTTAGGACATGGTCAGATATCAGTGTCAAGTATCAAAATAATGCCAGTGTGATACCTGACCCTGACACCTGACCCTGACACCTGACCCTGACCCCTGACACCTAACCACTGACCCCTTACCCCTGACATCTGACACTATGACTTTTAGCTTCATTGTACTTTACATATGCTGAATCACATAGATAAAGAAAATCACTTCTTAATCTGTCTGAACCTATAGCTCAGCAGTCACTATGACTTTTAGCGTCATTGTACTTTAGATATGCTGAATCACATAGATTAAGAAAATCACTTCTTTAACTGTCTGAGCCTATAGCTCAGCAGTTAGACACTTGCCTTCCATGTAGACTTCTGGGGTTCAAATCCCTTTTGGTCTTTAAAAAATAAATTGGTATTTTATTGAGCCCTAGAATAGAGGCAAATTCAAGTGATGTGTCACCCTTGACAACTGACTCGTCAGGCGTCAGGGCTCAGGGTCGCTATGAAATTCAAGTGATGTGTGACCCTTGACAACTCAGTTGTCAAGGGTCACACATCACTTGAATTTGATAGCGACCCTGAGCCCTGACGCTTGACGAGTCAGTTGTCAAGGGTTACACATCACTTGAATTTGCCTCTTTTCTAGGGCTCAATAAAATACCAATTAATTTTTTAAAGACCAAAAGGAGATTTGAACCCCAGAAGTCTACATGGAAGACCAGTGTCTAACTGCTGAGCTATACATTCAGACAGATTAAGCAGCAAATTTCTTCAGCTATGTCATTTAGTATATGAAAAGCACAATGAAGCTAAAAGTCATAGCGACCCTGAGCCCTGACGCCTGACGAGTCAGTTGTCAAGGGTCACACATCACTTGAAATTCATAGCAACCCTGAGCCCTGACGCCTGACGAGTCAGTTGTCAAGGGTCACGCATCACTTGAATTTCATAGCGACCCTGAGCCCTGACGCCTGATGAGTCAGTTGTCAAGGGTCACACATCACTTGAATTTCATAGCGACCCTGAGCCCTGACGCCTGACGAGTCAGTTGTCAAGGGTCACACATCACTTGAATTTGCCTCTTTTCTAGGGCTCAATAAAATACCAATTTATTTTTTAAAGACCAAAAGGGATTTGAAGCCCAGAAGTCTACATGGAAGGCAAGTGTCTAACTGCTGAGCTATAAGTTTAGACATAGTAAAATGTGAATTTCTTCATCTATGTCATTCAGTATATGAAAAGCACAATGAAGCTAAAAGTCATAGCGACCCTGACACCTGACGAGTCAGTTGTAAAGAGTCACGCATCACTTGAATTTGCCTCTTTTCTAGGGCTCAATAAAATACCAACTTGTTTTTTAAAGACCAAAGGGGATGTGAACCCCAGAAGTCTACATGGAAGGCAAGTGTCTAACTGCTGAGCTATAGGTCCAGACAGACTAAGAAGTGATTTTCTTAAGCTATGTGATTCAGCATATGTAAAGTACAATGAAGCTAAAAGTCATAGTGACCCTGACACCTGAAGTCCAGAGTCAGGTGTCAGGGTCAGGTGTCAGGGGTCAGGGTCAGGTGTCATGGTCAGGTGTCAGGGTCAGGTGTCATGGTCAGGTGTCAGGGTCAGGTATCACACTGGCATTATTTTGATACTTGACACTGATATCTGACCATGTCCTAAAATGAACACTGTACTCGAGAACTATTAGTCAGGTTAGTCAGCTTCCTCAAGTCTACAATGAGGAGTGGACGTGGATGTTTGATATCTGTCAGGTGTTAAGCCACTTTGAGGAGCCAAGACAGATGGTCAGCGGCGATGCCGCCATTATCAGCGTCACCATTCCGCTGCTTTGTCTGCCGAAAAACTCACTGCTCAGCATTAAGTCAGAGGCTTTGTGCTTATCACAGGAGATGGGGGAAGAAGATACGTTGCTTCATAGCCAGACCACCCTCAGGTCTGTTTCTCGGCGCGTATTGGAGGAGGATGAGGAGGAAGAGAAGGAGACTGTTGGCGAGACTGAAGAGGGTACCTATACTTATTCCTTCTTATCTGTTGAGCGTGTAAGGGCTGAAGAGGAGGAGTTGGGGGAGGAGGAAATGGAGAGTCAGCCTATTGAGGAAAGGGAATTCTTGCGTGTTGGGACTCTTGCGCACATGGCTGACTTCATGTTAGGCTGCCTTTCCCGTGACCCTCGCATTTTTGCCAACACCGATTTCTGGGTGTTCACCCTCTTGAACCCCGGTACAAGCAGAACTTTTCCACTCTCAATCCTGTAGAGGAGAGAAGTATGAGAGTGAATCAATATCAACAGGCCCTGGTGCTCAAGCTGAAACTATCCTTCCCATCTGACACCGCTAGCGGCAGAGGACGTAGTTTTGTGAACCAACTAGCGGGGGAGAGGAGGGGAGCAGGCAGCTTGTCAAGCACTGGAAGGGGAACACTCTCCAAGGCCTTTGCCAGTTTTATGGCACCCCAGCAAGACTATGTCACCCGTCCTCCAGTAGGGGGGGGAGCTGTACAGAAAGATGGTGAGGGAGTACCTAGCTGACCATACCAACGTCCTGCGTGATCACTCTGCTCCATACAACTACTGGGTTGCAAAGCTGGACACGACAACTGGCGCTGTACGCCTTGGAGGTGCTGGCCTGCCCTGCCGCTAGCGTGTTGTCAGAGCGGGTCTTCAGTGCAGCTGGTGGCATCATCACTGATAAGCGTACACGCCTTTCAACTGACAGCACTGACAGGCTGACGATTATTGAAATGAATAAAGCCTGGATTTCACCGGAATGCAAATCTCCAGCAGGGGGAAAGCAGCTCAACATGAAGATTCTTTATTTATCCTCTCCTCCCCCTCCTCCTCTTTGCACACAAACGCTGCGTCAACAGGCAATGTTTCTGAGGGCCAACTGGCGCTCTTTACAAACAATGTTTACGGAGGGCCACCTACAAGCCCTCTCTCCAATAAATTTTTTAGGAGCGTCAACTACAGACACTCAAAAACAATTTTACAGGAGCTTCAACTACAGACACTCCAAAACAATTTTCCAGGAGGGTCAACTGCAGACACTCCAAAACAATTTTTTAGGAGGGTCAACTTCAGACACTCCAAAACAGATTTTTGGGAGGCTCACCTACAGCCATTTGACTGCAATCTCAGTCTGGCCAAGGCATTGGTGGTGTCACCGCCATGCTGTATTAGTGTAAAATTTTATGTGCTTCACCTGCTACCTGAGTGTAACATGGTCACTCTGGGTTCACCGCTATGCTGTATCAGTGTAAAATTTTATGTGCTTCATCTGCTACCTCAAATAACTTGATCACTTGTTGGTGTCAACACTACTATACCGCACACGACAGAATTGTTCACTGCACTGTAGTATATATAACTGAGAGAAAAAATGGAATTTTTAGACTGCGGCTAATTTTCCGCAAACCACTCTTTTTTTCACTGGACTGTAGTACATATAACTGTGAAAATACGTATTTTATAGACTGACGCTGCTGTACAGCACACTACAGAATTGTTCACCAGACTGTAGTATATATAAATGAAAAAAAAAACGTAGTCTTTAAATGGCGGCTATTTTACCGCAAACCTCTACATTTTTCACTGGACTGTAGTACATATAACTGAAAGAAAATACTTATTTTATATACTGACGCTACTGTACAGCACACTACATAATTGTTCACTGGACTGTAGTGTATAGAAATGAGAGAAAAACGTATTCCCTAGACTGACGCTACTGTACAGTACACTACATAATTGTTCACTGGAATGTAGTGTATAGAAATGACAGAAAAACGTATTCCCTTGACTGACTCTACTGTACAGTACACTACATAATTGTTCACTGGACTGTAGTGTATAGAAATGACAGAAAAACGTATTCCCTAGACTGACGCTACTGTACAGTACACTACATAATTGTTCACTGGACTGTAGTGTATAGAAATGAGAGAAAAACGTATTCCCTAGACTGACGCTACTGTACTGTACACTACATAATTGTTCACTGGACTGTAATGTATAGAAATGAGAAAAAAATGTAGTCTTTAAATGGCGGCTATTTTACCACAAACCACTACATTTTTCACTGGACTGTAGTATATATAAATGAGAAAAAACGTAGTCTTTAAATGGCGGCTATTTTACCGCAAACCACTACATTTTTCACTGAACTGTAGTACATATAACTGAGAAAAAGCGTATTTTATAGACTGACGCTGCTGTAAAGCACACTACAGAATTGTTCACTGGACTGTTGTATATATAAATGAGAAAAAAACGTAGCCTTTAAATGGCGGCTATTTTACCGCAAACCACCACATTTTTCACTGGACTGTAGTACATATAACTGAAAGAAAATATGTATTTTATAGACTGATGCTACTGTACAGCACACTACATAATTGTTCACTGGACTGTAGTGTATAGAAATGACAGAAAAACGTATTCCCTAGACTGACGCTACTGTACAGTACACTACATAAATGTTCACTGGATTGTAGTGTATAGAAATTACAGAAAAACTTATTCCCTAGACTGACGCTACTGTACAGTACACTACATAATTGTTCACTGGACTGTAGTGTATAGAAATGACAGAAAAACGTATTCCCTAGACTGACGCTACTGTACAGTATACTACATAATTGTTTACTGGACTGTAGTGTATAGAAATGACAGAAAAACGTATTCCCTAGACTGCACTACAGATCTCAGCAAGCCAAGGTACAGCAGCAGCAATTTATTTTTGATCTGTATGGACCACGTTCTGTCACCAGTCACTGTGTACAGTGTGCAGCCAACATGGCGGTAGCTTCACTACAAGTCCCAGCCAGCAGCCTGGAGGAGACCAAAAAAAAAGGTGCTTGTAGCCCTTAGAAGGGCTGTTGGATTCTTTGTGGGTGATTCCTGCCTAACCAACATTTAAATTCAGGCCCTAACACTCTCCCTGACAGACAGCAGCTCTATCCTTAATTTCATGAAGACGGCGTATGACGCGAGCAGAGCGGGACCAGATTTTTATATTCCCAGGTCATCTGATCTGGCCAGCCAATCCCTGCTATCGACTTGTAGGGGCCCCACGTGATGCTACGAGGTACCAAAGACTCTCCTGCATGTTGATTGGCTGAAAAAAGGCTCCTAACATTCAGAAAGAGGAAGTTGCCATTTCCTCGAGGATCGCGATATGCTCGTCCGAGTTGCGAGCATATGCGAATACCCTAATGCTCAAACGAGCATCAAGCTCGGACGAGCATGTTCGCTCATCTCTAGTAGGGATCCTATAGTTGAGGCACTGGACAATCAGGTGAACAATGGTGTGCTCAACTTTTAAACAAAGTAGCAGGCATGTATTTGTGTGCTTGTTACTTATATATTTATTTGAAACACTGACCCTCTTTCTCTTGTTTTGCATTTGCCCAGGCAATTTAACAAATTATTGATCATTGGCATTCATATGAATGCATTTTAGCAATAATTGCACCAGTTAACAAACTTGTAATAAAGGTGTATGTATCGTTTATACTGTATTTAAAGGGATTGTGCATCTTTGGAGACCACTACTCTGGAATAGGCATGAAAATGGAAGTATACTTACCTGCTTCCGAGAGCCGGCTCTAGTCTCCTTTGTTCCACTGCTCTCCCTAAATGTAAGCATCCTGCTTGAAACATCTACAAGCAATGGCTTGCTATAGTGCTTACATGCTCCATTTGTGTATTGCCAAATGATCATGTCACATAATGGAAGATGGTCAACACTGCGGCCAAGTGCAACTGTGCCATAGCAAATGTTTATACAAGGAGGGAGCACATCGGAGGCCAGGGTATGAAAAAAGTGGGATCAAGTGCCAACAAGCAGGTAAGTTTTCTTTCCTTTGAAGTTCTGCTTCAGCTGTTCAAATTAACATAATTTACACTGGTATCAGACCCCTGATGTAAAAAAATAAGTTCTTGAAGCCTAAAATTAATCTGGTTTCTGAAACTAACTTCAATTCAGCTTTTATATTATTACAATGACCTGAATGCCCTGTTTAGCAAGTATATAAAAGGGCATGCATGGAGTTGTAATATAAAAAAAAATATTGTGACAACATGAATATTAAATTTTCTAAAAATACATACCAGACACAGTTTAATTAAAAAACAATAATTTTATAATTATCTTAAATAATACAAATTTATAACTATAGTATGGTGAGTGGACTCCACGGGATGTCATGGGATATTCTTTGTTCTTGAAGAAAAATCTTTAGTCCTGGTCAGGCTGCTCACCATGGTAGCGGTCAAGTTGACAGGGCATGGCATCTTTGGTAGTCATGAAAGAGTCTGCAAAAGCATCTCTCGTCTATACAGCATGGTTGGATGCACACCCTAAGTTAAAGTGGTACCCAGAAGAGTTCTTGTAGGAAGTAGAGCCGCCTATCTAACAGTACTTGCCTCCCAAATTGTGAAGTCCGTAGCCCCCGGGAGTCCCCAGTGCTTCCATAGGTGCCAACTTTGATAGCTAAAAAAAAACAGCATCAGTCACCATCATCAGGACCACAGAAAAATATCTCTTATAATTGAAGTAAAGGGATCCTGAATGCAGTGGCTGCTGCATATGTATACTTGTCACTTAACATTTACGATACCTATGCAATTTGGAAAGTTGTCTATATACTGAAAGCCTGCTTCTGCCTGCAATCTAGTCTCCTAGGTTGGACTGGGCATCACAATGGGCTGCAAATACTGCCAGATCTCTCGGCATGTGCACCTGACCATTACAGAAATGGTGGATTTGGCAACATGGAATTGCAGGTACAGTGATACATTACTCTCCCCAGTTGCCAAAAATCTGCAAGAGAAAATGGAAAAAAATTATGATAAAACAAACATGACTAGCATACCTATCTTAACCATTTTAAACAGTAATGTTATGTATTAAAAATGGTCAAGATGGGCAAAACATAAAAAGTTAATGAACTACATCAAAAACACACCACAATGTGAGTATACAGTCTAATACTATTTTAAAAGCCTGTATTTGCATCCTCAAAAAGTTTATACATTTTTCTGGAAAGTTAAAAAAACAAACATTAGGTAATATTTAGTGATGATCGAGCACCCCGGTGCTCGTATGCTCGGGTGCTCTGGCCGAGCACTCAGGGGTGCTCGAGCGCTCGGCCGAGCACCCAAGCATAATTGAAGTCTATGGGAGTAAACCAGGCACCAGGGGGTGCCTGGTTTACAAAAGTGCCCAAAATTAAAAAAAACAAACAAACAGACAGACACACAGAGACACTACTTACCTTACCTGGCAGCTCCCTCCTACCATCCAGCCGGAAGACGACGCGCAGAGTGGTAAGTTTTACCACAGCGCCACCTGCTGGACGGGAGGAATTACACTCCATTTTTTTTTTCAAAAATAACCGGCAAGCACTAAGCCCAGCATTAGTAATCAGGGCCGTTTGTAGATAGCCGTGATTACTAAAACTGCATTGTTGAAAAAAAAAAACACACACACACTTATAAAATATTTTATTGAAATAAATACTCCCCCAGACCCCTGTTTGACCATTTTATTTAAAAAATAAAAAAGCTGGTCCGACGTAATGCATCGAATCCGACGTAGTCCTCTGCATTCACGATCCTGAAAAATAGAAAACAAACAAACAAACACACACAAACCACTTACCTCCTCCTCCTCAGGCTTCTTCTCCTCAGCAGTGGAGCCTCTTCATTACATTGCGCCCTCTGCTGGTGAATGAAAAAAATGACAGCTTGAATTCTTCAATAAAAAAAAACGTGATAGGTGACGGATCCGTCATGAACTCCATTGAAAGTCAATAGAGGACGGATCCGTTTACTATTGTGTCACACCAAACGGATCCGTCCTCCATTGACTTTCAGTGGAGTTCATGACGGATCCGTCATGACCCCAATGCAAGTCAATGGGGACGAATCCGTTTACTATTGTGTCACACCAAATGGATCCGTCCCTATTGACTTGCATTGGGATCATGACGGATCCGTTTTGGTGCGGGGAGGGGACTCGAGCAGTGCGCTCGAGTACACTCGGTGTTCGGCCGAACACCGAGCGGACCCGAGCGTAGGCATGCTCGGCCGAGCATGCTCGCTCAACACTAGTAATATTCATCTAGCACATTTATGGACTATCCTCAAAACAGGTATGAATAATCACATCAGTGGGGTTACAGTGTTTACGACAATGCAGCTGCATATTCATAGGCTAAATGGGTTTTGCAGCACTACAATATAAATTTTAGATTTCCAGGATGTGGCTCTCGGCATCCTCACCAATCAGCTTTGTGAAGTGTTAGCCGTGCTCATGCAAACTATAATTCGTCTTCTAAATTATTTGTGCATTACTTGTGCCTCCTGTAGAGGCAGCACAGTGTAATTGCAATGAATTATTATGAAAAACTCTGATGACATTTCGAGGCTACCACCATGGGAAAATCATATTATGAAAAAGCACTGATTGATTAGTTCAAGGCTAACACTGTGGGAAAAATATATTGTGAAAAAAGCACTTATTGACTAGTTCAGGGCTACCACTTGGGGAAAATCAAATTATGAATAGGCAAATATTTAGGCTACCAAAATATTATCAAAAAACACTGATTGAATAGTTTGAGGCTAATACTGTTGCATAATCTTATTTTGGAAAATCACTGATTGAAGATTTGTAGGCTACCACAATGAGAAAATCTTATTATCAAAAGCAATAATTTAGTAATTCAAAGCTAATACCAGGGATAAATCATATGAAAAATAACTGATTGCATAGTTCAAGGTGAACACCAGAGGAAACTCATATTATGAATAAGCACTGATTGAATAGTCCTAGGCTAACACCATTAGAAATTATTATTATGAAAAAGCACTAATTGATTAGTTGTAGGCTACCACTCTGAAGAAATCATATTATAAGAAAGTATTAAATTAATAAGAAATTATTAAGAAGTACACCCTTAGATTTTCCTCTCCTTTAGAAAGGTAAGCTAATTTAATCTTTTACCAAGAAACCCAGAGGAGCATTCCCTGGCCCCTCATGTATTCAAGGTGCTCAAGTGCTCTCTGTAATGCCCCCCCTCCAGATCCCATTCAAAGCATCTTACCTACTGTAGCTAAACCTGTTTTCTCTGCTGTGTGCTGATTATGGGCAATGTACGTTATGCTTCAAAATCTATTAGAAAGGTTCAGCATTAACTTAAAGGGTTTCTGTCACCATGTTTGACCATATTAAACCAGATGACATTTGCAATGCGCAAATGTCACCTGATGTCTAATATGGTCTTCTTTTTAAGATCTGTGTCCCCGTTTTCTTAAAAAAACTACTTTTATAATATGCAAATTACCTTCACTAGGTGCAAGGGGTGGTAAACCTGCACCTAGTAGCTGTCACAACAGGCAAACAAGGGATAGTGTGCCCTGTCTGAACCCCACCTCTTTCCCTGCCTACTTACAGTAGATGCCCTAGGCGGCAAAACCGTAACTTGGAGACAGTCCCTATGCTGAGTACGTGCACAGGGAAGGGAAGGGAACACAGGGAAAGACGAACACAGACAGAACAAACACAATAGCAGAATAGTCAGCAAGCCAAGTCAAGAACAGGAGGTCACGTCAAATACCGAGGGGAATTGCAAAAGCGTAGTCTAAGTCCGAAGCCAAAATCCAATATACCAATAATCAACAGCAAGGTCCAACACAAAGCACTGATCTCAGAAGACTAATCACAGGCATCTGAGTGAGGCAGTTGCCATCTTTAAATAGCCCGCCCAGGATCATGTGATGTGGCCAGCATCACATGACCTGAGGCGGAGCAAGCTGTCCAAACAATATGTAAAGTAGCCATGTGGTGTGATCAGCACCACATGGCTAAACCCAAACAGAGAATTAACTCATGAAGTGCTGGCTGACAAGACCAGCACTTCAATTCCCTATTGCTCGTCTCTAGGGGGGCGGAGAGGTCCGGCGATGTCGTGCAGAGGGAGCGCGACGCCGACCTCACGTGACAGTAGCGCCGTTTTCCCCACCTTCTATATTTCGTCATCAGCACTGATTGACAGGGCCAGGTAGCTCGCTCTATCTGCTGCTGGCCCTGTCGGCGCTGCAAATCCCGCGCCTGCGCCGTGGGTCCGTCATTCGGCGCAGGCGCAGTGAGTACAGCTGGCTGCCGGGCTCCCGGCTTCCTCACTGCGCCTGCGCTGCCTTCTCTTCTGGGTGTAGTGTGACGTCATCGGTGCAGGTGCAGTGAGGAAGCCGGGAGCCCGGCAGCCAGCTGCACTCACTGCGCCTGCGCCGAATGACGGACCCACGGCGCAGGCGCGGGATTTGCAGCGCCGACAGGGCCAGTAGCAGATAGAGTGAGCTGCCTGGCCCTGTCAATCAGCACTGATGACGAAATATAGAAGGTGGGGAAAAAGGCTCTACTAGGTGCAGGGTTACCGCCCCTTGCACCTAGTGAAGGTAATTTGCATATTACAAAAGTCATTTTTTTAAGAAAACGGGGACAAAGATCTTAAAAAGAAGACCATATTAGACATCAGGTGACATTTGCGCATTGCAAATGTCATCTGGTTTAATGTGGTCAAACTTGGTGACAGAAACCCTTTAAATTTAGATTGGGTTTATACCAAAGTCAAATTGAATTTTGATTCTAACAAAAGATTGCCAAATGGTTACATTTTTGACATAGCTACTGTAGCATCCTTGTAATGCAAAGCTCTGAGCAAACTTAACTTTTATAAATATTTGTTTTAAGCAGTAATTTATAATGTACAGTAAGTTTCTACAAAATAAGAACACAATCATGTCCAAACGTTAGCATAGGTGTTAATGTGGCAGCTTTGGTATTATGCAATCTCAGAGAGGAATTATTGTACACTATAGTGGTCCCAAATGGAACATTCACCCAGATTAAAAAAATATTTTCCCTTTGTGATTTCTAGTTTACTTCGATATATTATGGAATTATATATTATATTTATTATATTATATCCAATGCAATTGAAAATCATTGCAAGATACATTCTAAGGAAGGTTCAGGCCTCATAAAAACAATAACAAAAATAAATCACTAAGAAAAATCCTATTAAAACTTAACTTTTAATGATAGTACAAAAATAATAAAATACACAAAAGTCAGAGTGGCTAAAAATATAAATCCAGTGCAACTTTCATTAAAAGTTCTATTTTAAAAGGACTTTTATCAGTGAGAAATGTCCTACAGCTGGCATTTTGTTGGTAATTATAAAAACCACATGAAAATTCAGCATCAGGTCAGGACAAATTGGAAAAAATAAAAGCATTTTATCTGCTATTCCTTTTTGCATTTCATTCCATTATCAGTTGTCCACTGCTGAATACTTCAATAGGATCAATTATATCAAAACCTATTTTTTGCCACCATTTCAAGGTATATATAGCTAATGCAGACACCAGGTAGCGGGATAATTTGTAGAAAGACTCAGTCTCTCTGTAAGTGATACTGCCATGTGTTCAGTGAGTCTTATTGCAGAAGAAGGGGCATGGAGAAGCTATTTTTGTTATCGAACTGTCGCTGTTATTGTTAAACGAAGCCTGAGCTATTTTAAGTTGATATGGTTGTCACTGAGACATTGTTATTGTTGCTCTTACTGCTGTAAGGAGTATGTGGCTGTCAATGTAATGGAAGGCGTTGGTTGTCACCGCTTTGAGCACCTGCATATAATAGGCAGAAAAAAGTTCTGGAAAATTAATCAAGAAGTTGCCTATAAAATGGGTTATTACACAGCATAATGTACCCTTTATCAGAAATCTGGAAAATGATTGTGAAAATTGATGAACATTTATATTTAGTGATGAGTGAACTTTACAAAAATTCAATTCAAATTTCACAAGGAAATTTGCTTTGTGAAGAATTACTTTGTCTAAAAGCACATTTCTCTGTAAGTGGCAGGTGCATTAAGAGGGAAAGGCAATTGCGCTGCCCCCATCATTGAACCCCTCAGATGAGGACTTTCAGGGGTTAACCAGTTAAAAAAAAATATTCACCTTATCCATGTGAGTGTGAAGAGGCCACGGCAGCGATCTTCATTAAAGATCCCACTCAAAATCTTCAACAATGTGAGATGAAGTCATCATGCAGGCTGGCGTGAGGACATCATACATCACTGTGCACGATATTTTGCATGAGATCTTCAATCAAGATAGCCACGGTGGCCTCTTCACGCTCAAATGGATGAGGTAACAATTTTTTTTTTTTTTTACTGCCATTTAAGCGAAAATTGATTTGTTAACACGAAGCACAAGGGAATTTGGCTTTGCGGCAAATCTAATTTTCCCTTAAATTCAGATCGAAGTCCACTTCGGATACTTCTATTCGCTCAACCCTAATTATATTGCATAAGAGTTAATTGGGTTCCTGGCTCCTGATCATAATCAATATATCATTCCTTACAAAAAAGAGGTGTTTCTGAGTGCACATAATTCCAGCTTTCTCTATGAGCCTGACAAATGGTTTTAGGATATTTTAACAGAAGCCGGCAGCTTTTGTAAACATAAGAAGTATGTGATGGCAGCGGGACATTTTACAGCAACACATGCAATATAGCATTTAATAATACACAGTGAATGCAACATGTGGTTTTCTGTTTTTGGTAAAGTATAGTTTTCATCCCACCCTTAATAAATCAGAGAAACATTCTATAAAACACAGCAGATGGGAATTCACCAGTGTAAACAATATCAAAACCAAGCATTTCTTTAACCCCTTGAGGACAGAGCCCATTTTGGCCTTAATGTCTGGGCCAAATTTTTGAATTCTGACATGTGTCACTTTATGTGGTTATAACTTTGGAACGCTTTTACTTATCCAGGCCATTCTGAGATTGTTTTCTCGTGACACATTGTACTTCATGACAGTCATAAATTTGAGTCAATATATTTCACCCTTATTTATGAAAAAATCCCAAATTTACCAAAAATTCTGAAAAATTAGCAAATTTCCAAATTTCAATTTCTCTACTTTCAAAATACACCGTAATACCTCCAAAAATAGTTATTATTTTACATTCCCCATATGTCTACTTTATGTTGGCATCATTTTGTAAACGTCATTTTACTTTTTTAGGACGTTAGGAGGCTTAGAAGTTTAGAAGCCATTTTTCAAATTTTCACCAAATTTTCCAAAACCATTTTTTTTAACACCAATGCAGATATAAAGTGATTTTGAGGGTCTTACATAATGAAACCCACCATAAATGACCCCATTTTAGAAACTACACCCCTCAAATTATAAAAAACTGCTGTTACAAACTTTGTTAACCCTTGAGGTGTTCCACAAGAATTAATGGAAAATGGAGGTGAAATTTCAAAATTTCACTTTTTTCGTAGATTATTCATGTTAATATTTTTTTTCTTGCAACACAGCAAGGGTTAACAGCAAACTAAACCTCAATTTACATTGCTCTGATTCTGCAGTTTACAGAAATACCCCATATGTGGTGGTAAACGTCTCTATGGGTTTGTGGCAGTGGTCAGAAGGAAAGGAGCGCCATACGGATTTTGGAGGCAAAATTTGCTAGAATAGTTTTTAGGCACCATTTTGTAATTGAGAGACCCTGACGTACCCCTACAGTGGAAACCCTCAAAAAGTGACCCCATTTTTTGAAACTACACCCTTCAAAGAATATATTAAGGGGGTACTGACCACTTTGACCCCCTAAGCATTTTACGGAATTTGGAAACACTTGGCTGTGAAAATGAACATTTTTTTTCTTCCAATAAAATGTTGCTTTAGCCCCAATTTTTTTTATTTGCATAAGGGGTAACAGGAGAAAAGCCCCCCCATAATTTGTTACCCATTTTCTCCTGAATACGGCAACACCCCATATGTGGTGGTAAACTGCTGTGGGGGCACATGGCAGGACTCAAAACAGAAGGAGCGCCATATGGATTTTACAACACAGATTTTGATGGAGTGGTTTGCGGGAGCCATTGATTTTTATTTTTTTGAGCTATTGTCTTATGTGGGGCTCATTTTTTGCAGGATGAGGTGGGGTTTTCATTGGTACCATTTTGGGGTAAATACGCCTTTTTGATCGCCTGCTATTACACTTTTTGTGAGGGAAGAGGGAAAAAAATGGCTATTTTGGCATCGTTTTTTTTTTTTTAATTTTTACAGCATTCGCCTGGGGGGCCATCTCATGTAATATTTTTATAGAGCAGGTTGTTACGGACGCAGCGATACCCAATATGTCCAACTTTTTTATTGTTGGAAAGTTTTACACATTAGATGCATTTTTGAACAGAATAAAATATTTTTTTTGTGTTGCCATTTTCAGAGAGCCATATTTTTTTTCAGTTTTCAGGCGATTGTCTCAGGTAGGGTACAGTTTTTGCGGGACAAGATGACGGTTGAATTGATACCATTTTGGGGTAATTACGCCTTTTTGATCGCCTGCTATTACACTTTTTGTGAGGGAAGAGGGAAAAAAAATGGCTATTTTGGCATAGTTTTTAAAAAAAAAATTTACAGCATTCGCCTGGGGGCCATCTCATGTAATATTTTTATAGAGCAGGTTGTTACGGACGCAGCGATACCCAATATGTCCAACTTTTTTATTGTTGGAAAGTTTTACACATTAGATGCATTTTTGAACAGAATAAAATATTTTTTTTGTGTTGCCATTTTCAGAGAGCCATATTTTTTTCAGTTTTCAGGCGATTGTCTCAGGTAGGGTACAGTTTTTGCGGGACAAGATGACGGTTGAATTGATACCATTTTGGGGTAAATACGCCTTTTTGATCGCCTGCTATTACAGTTTTTGTGAGGGAAGAGGGAAAAAAATGGCTATTTTGCCATAGTTTTTTTAAATTTTTTTTTACAGCATTCGCCTGGGGGGCCACCTCATGTAATATTTTTATAGAGCAGATTGTTACGGATGTGGCGATACCTAACATGTTTATGTATTGTGTGTTTTTTTTATTTTTAATCAATTTTTTTAACTTTTTTTTAACTTTTTTTTTTTTTCCACTTTCTTGACTCAGATCCACTTGGTTCTTCAAGAACCAGTGGGTCTGGTATTTTACAATACACTGCAGTACACTGTATAGTGTACTGCAGTGTATTTTCTTATAGCCTGTTCAAGCTCCTGCCTTTAGCAGGAGCTTGAACAGGCTTCCATGGCAAGCCAGACGAAAGCGTCTGGTTGCCATGGTAACCATCGGGACGCTGCCACAGCAGAGCAGCGTCCCGATGGAAGGGAGAGGGAGCTTCCTCCCTCTCATCTGCCCACACCATCAGCGCTGCCAGCGCACCGCAGCGCCGATGGGAGAGGGAGGGAGCGCTCCCTCCCTGTTAACCCCTTCCATACAGCGGTCCTACGGACCGCGGCATGGAAGGGGTTAAACTGCTGACATCGGTGCCAGCACCGATGTCAGCAGTTTCAAGCAGAGTATCAGCTGTATGCTGATACTCTGCTTGAATAAAGATCAGCCACACTGAAAGATCGTTGCGGGCGGCACTCGCGGCAGCCGCCCGCACGTTGCAGGTCTCCCCCCGCCTGCCCATCTGCCCACCCATCTGCCCACAGCTAATCAGGGGGGCGGGGGGACACCCTGACCTCCCCCTAATTACTGACACTCGGCGGGGATTCGCTAGAATAGCGCTATCCCCGCCGAGTACCCCTTGCCTGCTGTGAATGGCTGGTCTGAATAGACCAGCCATTCACAGCGATCGCCTTTATGGGGGGTGCACGGCACCCCCCGAGGCCTTAACTATGGGTGGCTGGGTGCCCTAAACAGCACCCATTACAGCATTTAACCCCCCCTGCACTGAGCAGGGGGGGTTTCAATGCAAGACGTACCGGTACGCCCTGTAGCACGAACTACCTCGTGCTCAGGACGTACCGGTACGTCCAATGTCGCCAAGGGGTTAACAAGGGTATGGTGGAATTAGAAAGGCTCAGCTTTCTTTTCCTTTTTGCCTGAAAAGGAAATTTGAATATATGCCCCAGAAACCCAGAAATATACAAATCCCCTTTCCAGCAGAAGTAAGCTATGTCAATTTGCATATTATTTTTCCCTGAAAACCATAAGAATATATTAGGTTATTTTGAGTTTCTTAGAATCTGAATTTTTTGGTAAATTTTTAACAAATTCTTAAAAAATAGAATTAATTAGCTCATCTCTACCTGGGGCTAAATGAAAATACAAAAAATATATTAAACTGCATACTGCACACATTCATGATACTGCTATACCAGAAAAAACATAGTATATCTGTACCTCACATCCACGATATATAGATTGCATACATTACTGCTATATTATATACACATACAGACTAATTACACATACATACATATAAACATATAACTATAACATATCACTATAAATATACTGTATACAGTAGCAAACGTTTTTTTTTATTATTCCATTGTACTTATTTAGAGCGAAACATTTTTCTTTCAATTGGTCTTTATTAAAAATATGGAATATGTACATAGCTGACATGCTCTACTAGCTGACTGTGGATTTTATGTATTTTCCGTCATCTAGGGAGCAGATGGGCTCCTTATCTCTGCTCTATGACATTATAAATACTCATTAAAGCTCAATCCTTATCTTACTGATAAGAATGTGGCTTAATATGAGTGTTTATGACCTCTTAGTAGTTTAGAGATAAGGGTTGTTAAATGACCAGAATGAAGTGGAAGTGAAAGTACCATTCACACAGTTAGAAAAACAGTTAACCCTTTGTGACAGAATGGCTCAATATTTTTAATAAAGGATAATTGAAAATATGATTTTAGTCAAAAATGAGAAAAGTGTAATCATAAACAAAAATTGCCTCCAAAGATGTACCTAGCCTTTAAACACATCTTTTCACTCTATGTTTTATTTTTTATTTTTCATTTTTATTTATTTTCTACATAATACTTTTTGGTTTACTACTTAATTCCATATATCCTCCCTACTCATTTCCATGTCTTTATTTGAATCTAGATTCAACCAGTAACCTTTTCCTCTTCTTAAGTAAAAGTACTCTTTAGAACAGGAGTCACAAATTTGGGCCACACACAGAAAAAAATTGGCGTTGATGGGCCGCGTTTATTTCAAATATAATATAATACATTATTATTGGTGATAGAATATAAAGGGAGGCCCATAAAAAAAGTAGCCCGTCTCCAATATCTCCAAATCAAACTGCCTAATAGTAAATCTGTCTTAGTTGTCCATAGCAACCAATCAGAGCTCAGTGTGAATGGGCAACTAAGGCTGATTTATTATTCAGTTTGCTAAAAGTGGCCTATTGTATCAGAAATATGGTGTTCTTCCTAGAACACTGAATAGTGATTGTGGAAGGCTATGTGCAAAGCAGATCAATTAAGGAAATGCAAGAGACCTTTGTTTATGTACCCAGGAACAAAACCACCATCTAAAGGTTGTATTCAGTGTCTGGTTCGGAAGTGGCATCAAACTGGCTCTGTTGCAAATATGAAGAAACTGAGGCCTCTATCGATCAGGACAGCTGAAGTTGTGCATGGAATTCAGCAGCGGATTGCAAGTACCCTCCAAAAATCAACTTGAAGACTGTCTCAGCAAGTTAGTATATCATGAACGACGTGTCAGCGAGTGCTATGATTGCTAACAGACATTTGGACCCATTGATGTACTTCATAGTGGACAAAGCTTGGCTTAATTTATCAGATCACGTAAATTCCCAATACGAGGTATTGGTCTGCTGAAAATCCCCACTTACGAAACACCACTTCACGACCAGCAAATTGGCGTTTGGTATGGAGTGTCAGGAACACAAATTGTGGGCCCAATTTTCTTCAAATCTACTGTGAATACCATCTTTGAACAGTTTTACAACCAACTAATACCAGAAGAAAAAATGTCCTGCTTTTTCCAACAAGATGGGGCAACATGTCAGACTTCACAGATCTCACTAGCCAGGGTTCATTAATTGTTTACGGAGGAGCAAACTGTGAGCAAGGCTTTATGGCCACCATGTTCCCCAGACTTGTCCACATGTCATTTTTATCTGTGGGGAAATTTAAAACAAAAAGTGTCCACTAACAATCCACATCCCCTGGGTGAACTCACGGAAAACCTGACAAACACTATCCGCAGCATCACTACTGAAGAGCTGCAAGCCGTATCAGCCACCATAATCCACCATGCTCAAAGATGCATAGACATGATAAGGGACCACTGTAAGAATCTTTTATGACCTGTGGATAATTAAAAGAATATACGTAATCCATTTGCTTGTTCATCTTGTCATATTATCGCTGGAGGCGAGCTACTTTTTCGCGGGCCACCCTGTAGAACCACAAATCTATTATACCCAGTGACATCTCTTCTGATGTAGACATTCTCTTTCCCCATTTTCTCTATTTGGACCAGACTACCATGACAACTTTTTTCTTCATGTGTCGTCTCTGGAATCTTTATCACTTATTGAACTTCAAAGTATAGAAGCTGTCTGGATGATACTGAGAAGTTCTATTAACCCGTTCAGTACCTGAGGTTTTTTCAGTTATGCATTTTAGTTTTGCGCTCCCTGCCTTCAAACAGCCATAACTGTTTTATTTTTCTGTTCACATAGCTGTATGAGGGCTTGTTTTTTGCGGGACAAGTTGTACTTTCCAACGCCACCATTTAATATTGCATATGGTGTAGTGGGAAGCGGGAAAAAAATTCCAAATCGGGTGAAATTGCAAAAAAAAGCTATTCCGCTACAGTTCTACGGGTTTCTTTTTTACAGAGTTCGATGTTCATTAAAACTGACCAGTTACTTTCATTCTACTGGTCAGTACGAATCCGGCGATACCTAATATGTATAGTTTTTCCTGCGTTTTGATAGTGATAAAATAATTATAAAGTTGGCCTTTTTTTTTTTTTATCTTGACCCCTAGAACTTTTTGGTATTTATGTGTACAGAGCTGTATGGGGGCTCATTACAGCGATCTGAAGTTTTTATTGATACCATTCTGGGGTGTGTATGACTTTTTGATCACTTTTTATTTAATTTTTTTTAGAAAAAAAAGCGACAAAAAACAGCGAATCGCCATTTGGACGCTTTTTTCCGCCACACAATTCACCGTATTGGAATTTTTTTTATATTTTAAAAGTACGGGCGTTTTCGGTCACAGTGATACCCATGATGTCTATATTTATTGTTATTTAGGTATTTATTTTTTAATTATACGGAAAGGGGGATGATTTGAACTTTTATATATTTTTTATTTTTTATATATTTTTTAACATTTTTTTTTACATTTTTTGTGATTATTTTAAAGCTCAAATATGAGCTATTATATTGTGTTTTTTTTTCTTTATGAGCAATCAGGGATTTACTAGATGGAGATAAATCCAAAAATTGCTCATTTCTTATCCTGGCCTGCCATCTAGTGGCCAGAATAAGAATTGCACTTTGAAAGTTATAAACCTCATCAGTGAGGTTTACAGCTTTCAGATCGTGTACAGACACCCCATTGGCCACACGGGGTGTCTGTACACCACCCGGAAGCGTATGCTTCCGGGTAAAGAAGCAACTAGATGCCGTGATCACGCTATTGGGTATTTGTTGTCTAAAACTGAAGGCACTCGGCGGTTATTTAAATATTTACCCGACTTCTGTCATAATTTACTGTGGGCAGTCGAGAAGGGATTAGTGTTTACAAATTAAATAAATAATTATTTTTAATAAACAATACACTTAAACCTGAAAAATATGGGGATGTTATACCCTTACAACCAGCACAGTAAACATGCTAATTAGAGATGAGCGAGCATGCTCGTCCGAGCTTGGTGCTCATTCGAGTATTAGGGTACTCGTAAGTGCTCGCTGCTCGGACGAGTATCTCGCCATGCTCGAGGAAATGGCAACTTCCGCATCGTGCTTTTTAGGCGCCTAAAAACACAGCCAATTACAAGCCAGGAGACTCTGCGGTACACCCAGCATCACGTGGGGCCCTTACATGTCGATAGCAGGGGTTGGCTGGCCTGATCAGGTGACCCTGGAATATATTACCGACTGGCCGCGGTGCTCGGCTCAGATGCCGTCTGGATGTCGTTAGGGATAGAGCTGCTGCGTTTCAGGGACAGTGTTAGGGCCTGCATTTAGTTCTCTGTTAGGCAGAAATCACCCACAAAGAACCCAACAGCCCTTCTAAGGGCTAGAAGACATTTTTTTTTTGTCACTTGGCTGGCTGGCACTAGTAGTGCAGCTATCGCCATGTATAACCCTCTTTTATTTTTTTATGTTATATCTCAGTGATACAAATCCATTGCACACAGCAGTGTGGAACCATTCTGTGTGTCACAGTTCAGTACACTCACTATTTTCTGTCCTGGTGACACTTTCTGTATGTCACCGAATACAACCAAGTCATTTGCTGCCTGTCACGTGTATGGCTTGATCCCAAAAATCTCTGTGCGACATTTGTCTGGGTCGCAGTCTAAATAGCTACCGTCAGTAGGGTGTCAGTTAGCTCTACGATAGTTTCTGCACGTCACGTTCCCAAAAAAACAAAAATCCAAAACAAAATATACCAAAAAAATTAGTTTTTTTGTTGTTTTAGCTGAGTGATACAAATCCATTTCACACAGCTGCGTGTAACCTTTCAGTTCAGCACACTCACTCCAAACCGTATATTCTGTCCAGGTGACACTTTCTGTACGTCACCGAATACAACCAAGTCATTTGCTACCTGTCACGTGTAAAGCTTGATCCAAAAAATCTCTGTGCGACATTTGTCTGGGTCGCAGTCTAAATAGCCACCATCAGTAGGGTGTCAGTCAGCTGTACGATAGTTTCTGCATGTCACGTTCCCAAAAAAACAAAACAAAAAAAAAATATAGAAAAAAAATTAGTTTTTTTGTTGTTTTAGCTGAGTGATACAAATCCATTTACCACAGCTGGGTGTAACCTTTCTGTGTGTCACAGTTCAGCACACTCACTCCAAACTGTATATTCTGTCCAGGTGACACTTTCTGCACGTCACCGAATACAACCAAGTCATTTGCTACCTGTCACATGTAAAGCTTGATCCTAAAAATCTCTGTGCGACATTTGTCTGGATCGCAGTCTAAATAGCCACCCTCAGTAGGGTGTCAGTCAGCTGTACGATAGTTTCTGCACGTCACATTCCCAAAAAAACAAAACTAAAAAAAAAAATATAAAAAAAAATATAGAAAAAAAATTAGTTTTTTTGTTGTTTTAGCTGAGTGATACAAATCCATTTCACACAGCTGCATGTAACCTTTCTGTGTGTCACAGTTCAGCACACTCACTCCAAACCATATATTCTGTCCAGGTGACACTTTCTGTATGTCACCGAATACAACCAAGTCATTTGCTACCTGTCACGTGTAAAGCTTGATCCTAAAAATCTCTGTGCGACATTTGTCTGGGTCGCAGTCTAAATAGCTACCGTCAGTAGGGTGTCAGTCAGCTCTACAATAGTTTCTGCACGTCACGTTCCCAAAAAAACAAAAATCCAAAACAAAATATACCAAAAAAATTAGTTTTTTTGTTGTTTTTGCTGAGTGATACAAACCCATTTCACACAGCTGCGTGTAACCTTTCTGTGTGTCACAGTTCAGCACACTCACTCCAAACCGTATATTCTGTCCAGGTGACACTTTCTGTACGTCACAGAATACAACCAAGTCATTTGCTACCTGTCACGTGTAAAGCTTGATCCAAAAAATCTCTGTGCGACATTTGTCTGGGTCGCAGTCTAAATAGCCACCGTCAGTAGGGTGTCAGTCAGCTGTACGATAGTTTCTGCACGTCACGTTCCCAAAAAAACAAAACTAAAAAAAAAATATAAAAAAAAAATATAGAAAAAAAATTAGTTTTTTTGTTGTTTTAGCTGAGTGATACAAATCCATTTCACACAGCTGCGTGTAACCTTTCTGTGTGTCACAGTTCAGCACACTCACTCCAAACAGTATATTCTGTCCAGGTGACACTTTCTGTACGTCACAGAATACAACCAAGTCATTTGCTACCTATCACGTGTAAAGCTTGATCCTAAAAATCTCTGTGCGACATTTGTCTGGGTCGCAGTCTAAATAGCCACCCTCAGTAGGGTGTCAGTCAGCTGTACGATAGTTTCTGCATGTCACGTTCCCAAAAAAACAAAACTAAAAAAAAAAATATAAAAAAAAACTATAGAAAAAAAAATTGTTTTTTTGTTGTTTTTGCTAAGTGATACAAATCCATTTCACACAGCTGCGTGTAACCTTTCTGTGTGTCACAGTTCAGCACACTCACTCCAATCCGTATTTTCTGTCCAGGTGACACTTTCTGTACGTCACCGAATACAACCAAGTCATTTGCTACCTGTCACGTGTAAAGCTTGATCCTAAAAATCTGTGTGCGACATTTGTCTGGATCGCAGTCTAAATAGCCACCCTCAGTAGGGTGTCAGTCAGCTGTACGATAGTTTCTGCACGTCACGTTCCCAAAAAAACAAAACTAAAAAAAATATAGAAAAAAAAATATAGAAAAAAAATTAGTTTTTTTGTTGTTTTAGCTGAGTGGTACAAATCCATTTCACACAGCTGCGTGTAACCTTTCTGTGTGTCACAGTTCAGCACACTCACTCCAAACCATATATTCTGTCCAGGTGACACTTTCTGTACGTCACCGAATACAACCAAGTCATTTGCTACCTATCACGTGTAAAGCTTGATCCTAAAAATCTCTGTGCGACATTTGTCTGGGTCGCAGTCTAAATAGCTACCGTCAGTAGGGTGTCAGTTAGCTCCACAATAGTTTCTGCACGTCACGTTCCCAAAAAAACAAAAATCCAAAACAAAATATCCAAAAAAATTAGTTTTTTT
>ONZH01011868.1:0-43926 GCA_900303285.1 Rhinella marina
GCTTGAAGTGGGACATGGGGAGATATTGTGCCCTGATTCCCAACCTATTGAGCAAACACAGTCGGAAGACGATGACTGTGGGGAACGACAAGTATTTTCTCCCGAGGTGGATGATGATGAGACACAGTTGCCAATAAGTCAAGGGCAATTAGTGTCTCAAGAGGTTGTGGATGACAATGAAACACAGTTAAGTCAGGTTCTTGTTAGTTCACCATGTCAGGAGGAGGAGCAGAGTGAGGATGAGGAAGAGGAGGTGGTGGACGACGAAATAGCTGACCCAACCTGGGAAGGTGGCAAGCCGAGCGAGGACAGCAGTACAGAGGGGAAGGGATCCGCCGCAGCGCAACAGGCTGGAAGAGGCAGTGGGGTGGAAAAAGGGAGAAACTGTTTCCCGGATCAGCCCCTTGCGGCCAGCTCCCTTGCCAAGGGTTAGGTGTTCAGCAGTCTGGCGTCTTTTTGTGGAAAGTGCTGACGATAAACGGATTGTAATTTGTAACCTGTGCCGTACCAAGATGAGCAGGGGCGTAAACACCAGCAACCTGACCACCACCAGCATGATCTGACACATGTCAGCAAAGCACCCTAAAAGGTGGGCTGAACGCCTGGGTCCACGATCTGTGTCTGCAGGTCACACCACTGCCTCCTCTTCCCCTCTGTTACGTGCTGTCCAAGACGCAGGCCCAAATGACTCCTGCTCTGCACCTGGACCTTCACAGGAAACATCAGCCAGCACGTCCACTTCAAAGTCCCAGCGCAGCGTTCAAATGTCCTTACCGCAGGCATTTGAACGTAAGCGCAAATACCCTGCCACCCACAGGCCGTAGCTCTAAACGCGAAACTTTTCAAGTTGCTGGTACTGGAAATGTTGCCGTTTAGGCTGGTGGACACTAAGGCCTTTTGCAGCTTGATAGCGGCGGCTGTCCCTCGTTACGCAGTCCCCAGCCACCACTATTTTTCCCGGTGTGCCGACCCTGCCTTACACCAGCATGTGTCCAGAAACATAACCCAGCCCTGACCAAAGCAGTTACTGGCAAGGTCCACTTAACAACTGACACCTGGACAAGCTCTTGTGGCCAGGGACGCTACATTTCCCTGACGGCACACTGGGTGAACATTGTGGAGGCTGGGAGCGATTTGTCCCCTGAGATGGCGTGGTGCTACCCACGCCAAGGATTGCGGGCCCTACTTCCATCTGGATTTCCGCTGCCACCTATAGTAGTGGCTGCAACCCCTCCTTCTCTTCCTCCACCTCCTCCTCCACTTCTTCCCATGCGGAATTGCCATCTAGCAGCACCACTCAGACTTCTGTCAGTAGCTGGAAGCAGTGTAGCACAGCAGTCGGTAAGCGGCAATAGGCTGTGCTGAAGCTTATTTGCCTGGGTGACAGCACACCACCGCAGCACACCACCGCAAAGCTATGGCGTGGCATAAGGGAACAGGCTGAGTTGTGGCTCTCGCCAGTCAAACTACAGCCAGGCATGGTCATATCCGATAACAGCCACAACTTGGTAGCGGCTTTGGAGCTGGCCAACCTCCCACACATACCATGCCTGGCACATGTATTCAACTTAGTGGTTCAGTGGTTTCTGAAAACCTACCCCAATTTGTCTCAGCTTCTGGTGAAGGTTTGTCGCCTGTGCGCCCATTTCCACAAGTCACCGACTGCTTTAGCCGGCCTGGCAACCCTGCAGCAGCGCTTGCGATTGCCGTCTCAACGACTGCTGTGAAACCTGAGCATGCGATGGAATTCCACCTTACACATGTTAAGCAGGCTTTGTGAGCAGCAGAGAGCAGTAATAGAATACCAGCTGCACCACGGTCGGCGCCTTTCTAGTCAGCTTCCGCTCTTCACAAGCAATGAGTGGGCATTGATGTCTGACCTCTGTGAGGTGTTACGCAACTTTGATGAATCTACACAGATGGTGAGTGGCGATAATGCCATTATCAGTGTAACCATCCCACTTCTGTGTCTACTAAAAAGCTTGCTGCTCCCAATAAAGGCCAATACTCTGCGTGTGGTGGAAGAGGTGGAAATGGGGGAAGACCCTACACAGGGTGATAGCCAGACCACCCTCGATTCATCTTCTCAGGGCCAATTGGAGGAGGAGGAGGAGGAGGAGAAGGAGACGGTTTCCAACGCTTCACAGGATAGGCATACAATGTTTACACCATCTCTTCGGCATGGATGGGCTGAAGAGGAGGACGAGGACGAGGAGGATATTGAGAGTCATGCTCCTGGTGGGGAGAGCAAATCCTTGTCTGTTGGGACTCTGGCACACATGGCTGACTTCATGCTAGGCTGCCTTTCCCGTGACCCGCGTGTTATACGCATATTAGGTAACACGGATTACTGATTGTTCACACTTCTCGACCCCGCTACAAAGAGAACTTCCCATCTCTCATTCCTGTGGTGGAGAGGACAAATAAAATGTCGAAGAATTGCTCCGCAAATTTCCATCTGACAACGCTGGAGGCAGAGTACGTAGTTCCTCTCCCTCGAGGAGGGGAGACAAGAGGAACACACAGCAGTTCCAACAAAGGCAAGGCGACACTCTCCAAGGCCTGGGACAGTTTTATGACACCCTGCCAGCAGCCTCACCCTGATGAGCGGCCTAGTGTGACAAGGAGGTAAAAGCTTTGGAAGATGGTAAAGATGTATCTAGCTGACCGTGTCAACGTCCTCAGCGATCCCTCTGTGCCGTATAATTATTGGGTATCTAAGCTGGACACGTTTGTAGAGAAATCTATGGCACACCATTCGATTTGCAATTAATTTAATTCATATATTTTAAAGTGACAATTTCTCATTTCGAGGTGCTCCAGAGAATAAAGCATAATACATCTTAAAGACCAGTATTGTTCCCAACGTTTCAGTCGGAGAACGACCTTTTTCAAGGGATCATTGGTCCTGTTAGCAGCTGTGTGGCTCTGGAGATGGACGCCGCAATGGCTAAGCTGGACACGTGGCACGAACTGGCACTCTATGCCTTGGAGGTGCTGGCCTGCCCTGCCGCCAGCGTATTGTCTGAGCGGATATATAGTGCCGCTGGGGGCATAATTACTGATAAGCGCATCCGCCTGTCAACTGACAATGCTGACAGGTTGACTCTTATCAAAATGAACAAGGCCTGGATTGCCCCTGACTTCTGTACTCCACCAGATGAAAGCGGCTTAACATGAAGGAACCTTAAATCAGGCTTTAAGGGTGTATTGAATACACTGTATTATCATGCACCCCTTCCTCTTCTCGTCCTCTTCCTCCTCTTCCTCCATCATATGAAACAGCTTATTAGGCTTCCCTTGAAGTCCACCAGCTGGGCCTGCACCCGAATTTGTTAGCCACTCAGCTCACCAACTTGGCCTGCAACATAATTTTTGGGCCTGTCAGCTCATAAGCAGGCACTTAACCATAATGTCAGCTTGGCATTAGCGTGTCACACTGAAATGTTTTTAACGGTCTGCTCTTCTGCAGAATGTCTCATGAAGAATAAAATGTTTTCGACGGTCAGCTTGGCATTATCGTGTCACACAAATATTTTTATCGGTCTGCTCTTCTGCAGAATGTCTGTTCTAGTGTATGTCCTGCATTCATGAGAGGGTCCCTGTGTTCCCCGGAGGGGGGAAAACGTGTCTGTGTGCAGGTCTGCCTGAGACCACCAAGCTTCCATTCCGTTTGGGGTCCAGGCATCTTCTTCTGTTTTGTTCCTGTTTCTCTAGTACTGTGGTTTGTCAGTTTCACTGGTGCTTGCACCAGTTGGTTTCCTGCAGGTAGGGGCCTAGTGTACGGGGACCTTCCTGCCGGTGCAAGCAGTGAGCCTTTGACTAAGTTAATCCCCACCACCAGGGGCTCTGTGAAGAACGTGGCTCACTGGGTCTCTGCCCTCTGGTTTTGTTCTGGCCTCTGGTACACTTGGTTCTATGGTGTGCTACCATCTTGGCTTACCTGCTTTACTTTTGTGTTCCTTGTTTACCTTATTACGGTTCTCTGTGGTTTCCTGGTTTGTCTCTGTCTGTATGCTGTTTGTATGAGGTTCCTGAGGTCTAGTGTGGACCTGCGTCCCGTGTCAGTATGAAAGACGTCCTGGAGGTCTAGTGTGGACCTGCGGCACGTGACAGCATGTCACACTAGAAATTTTTAAAGGTCTGCTATGCAGCGGAATGTCACATCAAGAAAATCATTTTTTTGGATGGTCAGCTCGCATTAGCGTGTCACAATAGAAAATTTTTAATGGTCTGCTATGCAGCGGAATGTCACATCAAGAATATCATTCTTTTGGACGGTCAGCTCGATATTAGCGTGTCACACTAGAACATTTTTAATGGTCTGCTATGCAGTGGAATGTCACATCAAGAAAATCATTCTTTTGGACAGTCCTCTCGGCATTAGCATGACACATTTGAAAATTTTAAACGGTCTGCTCTGTAGCGGAATGTCACATGAAGAATATCATTCTTTTGTACGGTCAGCTTGGAATCAGCTTGTCACCCTTAAATTTGGAACAGTTTGATAAAGTGCAGTCGCAGCAGCATGTGTCCCTTAAATTTTTTTTTTACGGTAAGCTCGGCAGCAGAGTGTCAAACTAAAATTTGGGACAGTTTGATAAAGTACGGTGGCAGAAGCATGGCGGCCAATTCCATTATTTACAGCTCAAGTATTCAGTCCACCCGGCTTGGTTTGAACTAGGGATGAGCGAACTTTTGAAAAGTTCGGTTCGGTTCGCTTCGGCGAACTTTAGTGAAGTTCGGATTCGTACGAACCGAACCTAAAACGAACCTTGCTATAATGGCTGAATAATTGCTGCTACAATAATGGGAGTCTGATAGGGTATAGTTTCGTTTACTTGCAGTTGCTATTACAATGAAAAAAGTGGAAAAAATCCAAGTGACTTCAACAACGGCGACGCAAAATATACGCATATTTGAGAATTTACACTAATGCGTACGCTAATGCGAATATTCCCGCACAAATAACGAACATACAGTGTAGCGTTGTTAAAGGTACGCTACTTAACTGAATATGTACGCATTAGCGTACGCATACACTGCGTCTGCGAACATTCCTACTCAAGTAACGAACATACAGTCTAGCGTTGTCAAAGGTACGCCACTTAACTGAATATGTACGCATTAGCGTACGCATATACTGCATCTGCGAACATTCCTACTCAAGTAACGAACATACAGTCTAGCGTTGTCAAAGGTACGCTACTTAACTGAATATGTACGCATTAGCGTACATTCTCAATAAATATGCGTATATTTTGCGTCGCCATTATTTTAACCAGATTCATCACGAACTTTCTGAAAATTCGGTTCGATGACGAACCGAACTTTTGGGAAAGTTCGTAACGAATCTGGTTCGTTACGGTTCGGTTCGCTCATCCCTAGTTTGAACACTCGACTTTTTTAAGTAAACGATTCCGGCCCCCAGAACACAGAACGAACAGCATCGGGGAGGTGCCGAGAGGCAGGGGCTCCAACAGGTGGTAGCTCACCTCCCTGCAGACAGCCAACTCGATCCTAAGATCAAACTTTGAGCTCTTTAAGTGCAGCAACTTAGATAAATGCAATAGGACATGGAATTACCGCGGAGAAAGAGAGTGGAATGGTCGACGTGGCACACGCCGCTGGGGGGGGGCCCTGTCCTCCCGCGGTGGATAGCGAAAAAAGAAACAGTCGTCTGCAACTCTGAGCGGTGCGGTGGCAGCAGCATGTGTCCATTAAATTTTTTGGACGGTCAGCTCAGCAGCAGAATGTCAACCTTATTGTTTTTGAGTGTCAGCAGCAGGCCATCAATTATAATTTTTCACGGGTGTGTCTGATGCCCTACTTTATGTGTAATAAAATGTGTATTGGAGTGCCTGATCCTTGTAATTTTGGCAGCTCTTTCCCTTACTGCATAGTCTTTATGAGTGTCTGAGTCCCACAATTATACCACAATGTGAATGAGTACTTCATCCGTGTAATTTTTGGCAGCACTTGCGCTTAACGTACAAGTAAATCTATGTTTCCTAACAATATGTCCTGTAAAATCGATGTTATCTTGGGTTTTGGGGGGGTATTTTTGTCATTCCAGAAAAGTGGCGTCATAATCGGCCATCATCGTTAATAGCTTCGACTTTGGTGTCCAAGATGCATCCAAACATCCTCCCCATGCTGTTCCCTAACCATTTCTGTGGTGTTTCCACCATTTTCTGTTTCCCTATGAACCAGACACCCTCCCATCTGCAGAGCAGGGGGTGCCTGGTCTTCTCTCATTGACTTCCATTATACTCGGGTGCTCGGCCGAGCACTCGAGCACCACCTAGGGTTCGGCCAGAGCACCCGAACATTGGGGTGCTCGATCATCACTAGTTATTTCCCTTCACTGATTTGTGCTAATCAGCAATTTGTGCTAGCATCTGTAGACAGTATTGTTTCTGAGTTTTTATCAGAACAGAAAGTGGATTGGCTGGCTGAATGAGACTCCTTTGGTGCAGCACAGAAGGCTACCTTTATTACAGAAACCCAACAGTGTATGGAGGCTTATTTTCAGGTGAAACCCTATGGGACATATTTAAAATTACAATCTACACATGGCAGTAACAGGTTGACAATGATGTCCATTTTCCATCTATATTTGGTCCAATCCAGACTCTCGTAGTAAAAGAACTTTGAAAATAGTAACTGATACATTTAAAAGACCTCTAAGGTGTCATGAGTGTAAAGCTGGCCTTCTGTTCTGTCCCTTTGCTGGCCTAAATGATATCTTACAGGTCAGGCGAATAAGCACAAGCTGCCACCAGCAGCATCAAACACATGATCAGTGAAGAGAGGAGTACAGAAGAAGGCATAGCCACAATAGAAACAAAGCTTCTGATGTCCATCAAAGAGGGTCTATACCCAACTGTACCAAACCAATCTTTATTAATATTTATACTTTACACATGATATACAGATGTAGCCATGATAACACATGTCACAGTTCTATCTTGTGCCATCCTTTGACAAAAGCTATTAAAATACATTGAAATAGTATTAATGCCATTTTTTACTTATCGCATTAACCATGAAGTTTAGCTCAGCTGCATCTGCACATTATATATGTGTGGGATGATGTTTTTTCTAAATGTCTTTATTATTCAAATCAAATTCTAATTATCAATTCCATATCCAAAGTCATTGTGATACACTTAAACATAAATTATTTTGCTAGCAGTTTTATGTCTGCATGCCTTAAAAGGTATTTATGTCAGAAGTGGTCTCTCAATGATCTTGGCTTTGTTTATACAGGTCATATTCGGCAGGTAAGTGTGTTCAAAAGAATTCT
Source organism: Rhinella marina (assembly GCA_900303285.1). NCBI lineage: Eukaryota > Metazoa > Chordata > Amphibia > Anura > Bufonidae > Rhinella > Rhinella marina. Next base: position 7,310 of record ONZH01011868.1, read on the forward strand.
ATCTAAATAGATGTCAGCAGGAAATAGCTTTGATGGTCATTTGATCTGAGATTAATAAATTGTCTAACCTTGCCATTTTGAGTCTTTGAAGACTCTGCATTTTGGAATAATCTTTTAAACATTGTTTCCATAAAAAGAAAGGCATATTTTGATAACTACTTGTGCTGATGACTTCTTTAGATCATCTAGAATATTAAGCATCATAAAGAGGCCACAGTTAAGCTATCAAAAGATATAATATATGGCAATAAATGATATTCTTAAAACATTTATATCTGACATTGCCTTTTAGTATAATACATAATAAAAGAAATAATTTGTAAAACCTAAACAAATGAATGAAAGAAACAAGAGAGGAAAAAAAAATATTGCTGTTACATACTTACATACTTTTATTCCCTGACCAGTTTATTAAATCATCCAGGTGATAGGGCTGAGCTACTGCAATATTGTAATGAATTACTTTCATGAGAAATAGGAGTCCTTAAAAGGGATTGTCCAGGTTTTAATTTTTTTTATTTTTTTAACCCCCCCCAATGCAGTGGAACCAATATTTGCCTACTCCATGCTGTTCAGCACCCAGCATTTGGAGTCCCCATATGTGAACTTTCTGCATTGACGGGTTCATATGTGCTACTGCAGTCAATGGTTGGCTTCAGTGCTGAAATGTTCCTAAGCAGCACATCATTAGAACCGTAGGCAATATATACAGGAAAATAACAGTTCTTTTATCATTTTAGCTTATTTCCTTTCTAGCATTGATGCTTCACCTCGCCCATTTTTCTGTGGAACTCAGAAAAACCCTATAGTATTTATCTTGGAGGTCAGTACATATAAACAGTATAGTGTACCTTATTTCCTGAAATATCTGTAATTCTAAAATGTTTTTGCTCTCAGCTACAAAGTAAATGTTAATACAACATGATATATCTGGTGTTCTCTCAAGGTGTTGTACATTCAAATATAGATCTATTGAAGCTAGGCACTCAGTTTAGATTTAGTGTATCTTTAGATTTGTATTAATCTTAGAGAAGTTCACATGAGTCCAATTACTCTGTCTTTGTCATGATGTTTTACTCATGGAAGAAGTTCACACAGTATTACATAAAATGTGTTGTGTTTCTGAAGAAAGTTAAGGTAATAAAGGTAATTAAAATGTATTTTATTACTTTATATGAATATAGCATCATTTCATAGCAAAACAACTGATGATATAATGTGGTAATCAGACCATAAACTAATATGTATTCTAACAGTGAACTAGGTCTTGGTTGACACTTTTTCATCAAAGGTGGCAATTAGAGATGAGGGAAGTTTTCAAAAATTATATTATTATTGCTTCACCAAGTTTTACCAAAAAATCAGGTCTATCTCGGCCTGCAGTTTAACTTTATGGAGAATGTATCCTGGTGTACATAAATGTGCAGTGCAGCAACATGCATAGCTAATTCTTTCTGTGTGTCTGAATGACAAGCAGGTCACATATATAGCACATCATGTGGCCTGCACATCATCATGCAGGCCACAAACATTCCTTGGTAACCCCTAGCTAACTCCTCCTCCCCCCCCCAAAAAAAAAAAAAAGAATGCTGTGTGCCCGATGACTCTTTAGTGGAACAAAAAAAGGACATGGAGGCAGTGCCACAAAAGTAGTGGAAAAAAAAGGTTCTTTTAATCCATGTTATGGCAGTGCAAACACATGCGTGTGAATCCCTTCTTTTAGATGTACTATGTACCGCTATTAGGCGAAGTTTACACTTCACATATTTGGTCAGTAATTGTCAGCCCGCTGAAACCCACAGAACAGGTACAGATTAGAGATGAGCGAACATGCTCGTCCGAGCTTGATGCTCGGACGAGCATATCGCGATCCTCGAGGAAATGGCATCTTCCTCTTCCTGCATGTTAGGCGCCTTTTCTCATCCAATCAACATGCAGGAGAGTCTTTAGTGCCTCCTAGCATCACGGGATTTGCTGGCCAGATCAGATGACCTGGGAATATAAGAATCTAGTCCCGCGCTGCTCGCGTCAAACGCCGCCTGCATGAGATTAGGGATAGAGCTGCTGTCTGTCAGGGAGAGTGCTAGGGCCTCAATTTAGATGTTGGTTAGGCAGGAATCATCCTCAAAGAACCCAACAACCCTTCTAAGGGCTACAAGCACTTTTTTTTGGTCTTCTCCTGGCTGCTGGCTGGGGCTTGTAGTGCAGCTACCACCATCTTGGCTGCACACTGTGCACAGCGACTGGTGGCAGAAGGGACAGCACGTGGTCCACACAGACGCCAAAGAAATTGCCCAAAGTCCTCTCAGTACTCTTTTTGCTGCTGCTGCTGTACCTTGGCTTGCTGGGATCTGTAGTGCAGTCTAGGGAATACGTTTTTGTCTCATTTATATATACTACAGTCCAGTGAACAAGTCTGTAGTGTGCTGTACAGTAGCGTCAGTCTAGAAAATACGTTTTTTCTCTCAGTTATATATACTACAGTCCAGTGAACAATTATATAGTGTGCTGTACAGTAGTGTCAGTCTAGGGAATACGTTTTTTCTCTCAGTTATATATACTACAGTGCAGTGAAGAATTTTTTAGTGTGCTGTACAGCAGAGTCAGTCTATAAAATATGTATTTTCTCTCAGTTACATGTACTACAGTCCAGTGAAAAATTGAGTGCCTTGCAGTACAATAGCCGCCATTTAAAGACTACGTATTTTTCTCAGTTATATGTACTACAGTCCAGTGAAAAATTGAGTGGTTTGCGGTACAATAGCTGCCATTTAAAGACTACGTATTTTTTCTCAGTTATATGTACTACAGTTCAGTGAAAAATTGAGTGGTTTGCGGTACAATAGTCGCCATTTAAAGACTACGTATTTTACTTCAGTTATATGTACTACAGTCCAGTGAAAAATTGAGTGGTTTGTGCTAAATTAGCCGCAGTCCAAAGACTACATTTTTTCTCCCAGTTATATATACTATAGTCCAGTGAAAAAATGAGTGGTTTGCGGTAAAATAGCCGCCATTTAAAGACTACGGTTTTTTCTCTCAGTTATATATACTACAGTCCAGTGAACAATTCTGTAGTGTGCTGTACAGCAGCGTTAGTCTATAGAATACGTATTTTCTCTCAGTTATATGTACTACAGTCCAGTGAAAAATTGAGTGGTTTGCAATACAATAGCCGCCATTTAAAGACTACGTTTTTTCTCTCAGTTATATGTACTACAGTCCAGTGAAAAATTGAGTGGTTTGCGTTAAATTAGCCGCAGTCTAAAGACTATGTTTTTTCTCCCAGTTATATATACTACAGTCCAGTGAAAAATTGTGTTGTGTGCGGTACAGTAGCCACAGTCTAGTGTTGACACCAACAAGTGACCAAGTGAGACTGAGGTATCAGGTAAGCCACCCAAAATTTTACCTTGACCCAGCATGGCGGTGAACCCAGAGTGACCAAGTTACACTGAGGTAGCAGGTGAAGCACATAAAATTTTACCCTGACACAGCATGGCGGTGACAACAGAGTTACCAAGTTAGACTGCGGTATCAGGTGAACCACCCAAAAATTAACCATGCCACAGCATGGCAGTGACAACAGAGTGACCAAGTTAGAATGAGGTATCAGGTGAACCACCCAAAAATTAACCTTGACACAGCATGGGGTTAACCCAGAGTGACCAAGTTACACTCAGGTAGCAGGTGAAGCATATAAAATTTTACCCTGACACAGCATGGCGGTTAACCAAGAGTGATCAAGTTACACTGAGGTAGCAGGTGAAGCACATAAAATTTTACCCTGACACAGCATGGTGGTTTCAACAGAGTGACCAAGTTAGACTGCGGTATCAGGTGACTACCCAAAAATTAACCATGACACAGCATGGCGGTGAACCCACAGTGACCAAGTTACACTGAGGTAGCAGGTGAAGCACATAAAATTTTACCCTGACACAGCATGGCGGTTAACCCAGAGTGACCAAGTCACACTGAGGTAGCAGGTGAAGCACATAAAATTTTACCCTGACACAGCATGGCGGTTAACCCAGAGTGACCAAGTCACACTGAGGTAGCAGGTGAAGCACATAAAATTTTACCCTGACACAGCATGGCGGTTAACCCAGAGTCACCAAGTCACACTGAGGTAGCAGGTGAAGCACATAAAATTTTACTCTGACACAGCATGGTGTTGAACCCAGAGTGACCAAGTTACACTGAGGTAGCAGGTGAAGCACATAAAATTTTACCCTGACACAGCATGGCGGTGACACCACCAATGCCTTGGTCAGACTGAGATTGCAGTCAAATGGCTGTAGGTGAGCCTCCCAAAAATTTGTTTTGGAGTGTCTGTGGTTGACCCTCCTGTTAAATAGTTTTTGAGTGTCTGTAGTTGACGCTCCTAAAAAATTGATTTTTAGAGAGGGCCTGTAGGTTGCCCTCCGTAAACATTGTTTGTAAAGAGCGCCAGTTGGCCCTCAGAAAAATTGCCTGTTGGCTCAGCGTTTGTGTGCGAAGAGAAGAAGGAGGAGGAGGAGCGGATACATAAAGAATCATCATGTTGAGCTGCTTTCCCCCGGTGGAGATTTGCATTCCGGTGAAATCCAGGCTTTATTCATTTCAATAATCGTCAGCTTGTCAGCGCTGTCAGTTGACAGGCGTGTACGCTTATCAGTGATGATGCCACCAGCTGCACTGAAGACCCGCTCTAACAACACGCTAGAGGTAGGGCAGGCCAGCACCTCCAAGGCGTACAGCGCCAGTTCAGGCCACGTGTCCAGCTTTGCAACCCAGTAATTGTATGGAGCAGTGTGATCACGCAGGACGTTGGTATGGTCAGCTAGGTACTCCCTCACCATATTTCTGAACAGCTCCCCCCTACTGGGGGACGGGTAACATAGTTTTGCTGGGGTGCCACAAAACTGGCAAAGGCCTTGGAGAGTTTTCCCCTGCCAGTGCTTGACAAGCTGCCTGCTCCCCTCCTCTCCCCCGCTAGTTGGCCCACAGAACTACGTCCTCTGCCGCTAGCGGTGTCAGATGGGAAGGATAGTTTCAGCTTGTGCACCAGAGCCTGTTTATATTGATTCACTCTCATACTCCTCTCCTCTACAGGAATGAGAGTAGAAAAGTTCTGCTTGTACCGGGGGTCCAGGAGGGTGAACACCCAGTAATCGGTGTTGTCAAAAATGCTTCTAACGCGAGTGCCATGGGAAAGGCAGCCTAACATGAAGTCAGCCATGTGCGAAAGAGTCCCAACATGCAAGAATTACCTTTCCTCAATAGTCTGACTCTCAATTTCCTCCTCCTCCAACTCCTCTTCTTCAGCCCATACACGCTCAACAGATAAGAAAAAAAGAGCATAGGTACCCTCTTCAGTCTTGCCAACAGTCTCCTTCTCTTCTTCCTCCTCTTCCTCCTCATCTTCCTCCTCCAATACGCGCTGAGAAACAGACCTGAGGGTGGTCTGGCTATCAAGCAACGTATCTTCTTTCCCCATCTCCTGTGACAAGCGCAAAGCCTCTGAATTCATGCTGAGCAGTGAGTTTTTCAGCAGACAAAGCAGCGGGATGGTGACGCTGATAATGGCGGCATCACCGCTGACCATCTGTGTTGACTCCGCAAAGTGACTTAACACCTGACAAATATCAGACATCCACGTCCACTCCTCATTGTAGACTTGAGGAAGCTGACTAACCTGACTACCAGTTCTCGTGGAAGTTGTCATCTGGCAGTCTACAATCGCTCTGCGCTGCTGGTAAACCCTGGCTAACATGTGTAATGTGGAATTCCATTGTGTGGGCACGTCGCACAACAGTCGGTGAGCTGTCAGTTGTAAGCGCTGTTGCACTGCCCTGAGAGTGGCAGCATCTGTGGTTGACTTGCGGAAATGCGCACAGATGCGTCGCACCTTGGTGAGCAAATCAGACAAATTGGGGTAGGTCTTGAGGAACCGCTGAACCACAAGTTTGGACACGTGGGCCAGGCAGGTTTTATATGCAGTGTTTATATGGGTTGTTGTTATTTTGGGAAATAGTATTGGTGTATAATGGCACAGGTGTGAGACTGCCAAGTTGCAGAGCCGCCACCAGGTTACACCCATTTTCACACACAACCATGCCTGGTTTGAGTTTCAGCGGCACAAGCCAAAGATCGGTCTGCGCTGTGATGCCCTGTAACAGCTCTTGGGCGGTGTGCCTCTTGTCACCTAAGCTCAGCAGTTTCAGCACCGCCTGTTGGCGCTCACCCACGCCGTGCTCACAGATTGTATTTGAGATTAGGAGGAGTAGGGGTTGGAGGAAGAGGCATAATAAGTCTGAGAAACCGTGACCAAGGTAGGCCCCGCAATCCTCGGTGTGGGCAGTACATGAGCGGCCCCAGGGTCTGACTCGGTACCAGCCTCCACCAAGTTAACCTAATGTGCCTTCTCAGTAACCGCGTTGGTCAGGGCACGGATGATGTTCTCTGACACGTGCTGGTGTAGGGCTGGGACGGCACATCGTGAAAAATAGTGGCGGCTGGGGACCAAGTATCAAGGGACAGCCACCGCCATCAGGTTGCGGAAAGCCTCAGTCTCTACCAGTCTATAGCGCAGCATCTCCAGGCTCAGCAGTTTGAAAATGTGGACGTTTAGGGCTTGTGCATGTGGGTGGAATTGTATTTGCGTTTGCGCTTGCGCTCCAATGTCTGATGCAAAGACAGCTGAACGCTGCGCAGGGACACATTGGTGTAGGTTTTGGAGGATCGTGGAGGTGAAGGGGTGGTTGTAGGGCGGGAGGCGCTCTTGCCGTTGTCCTGGGCAGGGGGTTTACTCGCAAAGCCAGCATGTGAAACATGGGGAAGGAGCAGTGGTGTGACTCGCAGGAGGTGAACGGCCTTGGTTCCATTGAGTCGTGTGTTTAGCACTCATATGCCTGCGCATGCTGGTAGTGGTTAGGCTGGTAGTGGTGGCTCCCCTGCTGATCCTGGTGTGGCACAGGTTGCACACCACAGTCCGTCGGTCATCCTCACTTTCTTTAAAGAACCTCCAGACTTGCGAACATCTAGGCCTCGGTACGGGAGCTTCACTCCGTGAAACAGTTGCTGATCTACTGGCTCTGGCCCTGCTTCTCCCTCTGGCCACCCCACTGCCTCTTCCAACCTGTTCTGGTGCTGCACTTGCCTCCGCCTCAGAAGCACTGTCTTGACTAGGCTTACCAACCCAGCTCGGTCAGTCACCTCATCATCCACCAGTTCTTCCTCCGATTCCTCACTCTGCTCCCCCCTCGGACTTACTGCCCTGACAACAACGTCACTGTCTGACAACCGTGTCTCATCATTATCATCATCCGACACCTCTTGACATACTACTTGCACAAAGTCTACACTCTCATCACCCACAGACTGCGAAAGTTCTACATTTTGGGCATCGGGACAGAGCAACTGCTCAGGTTGCTGTTGAGCAGTGGATTGTGTCTCTGGGTAGGGTCCTGAAAAGAGTTTCTGTGAGTATGCCGTATCTGAATCCATATTTTCCATGGGAGGGCAGGCTGGGGGGAAGGAGGTTGAGCTGGAGGAGCCAGAGGTCTACTCCCTGGGCTAGCGTGGGTGGACTTCGTGAAAGACTGGGTGGTGGATAAATTACTGGACCCATTATCCGCTATCCACATCATCACCTGTTCGCACTGTTGTGGTTACAATAGTGGTGTACCATGTGACCCTGTAAGTTGCGAGATGAAGCTAGGGAGCGAAACTCTGCGGCGTTCCACTGCTCCCTCATCAGCATGTACTGTGTCACCCTGCCCAGGACCACGGCCTCTGCCCCCCTACATCACTTGGATGCCCACATCCTCGTCCTCGACCCTTAGCCCTTGGGTTCAACATTTTGTGTAATCACTAAACTGTACAATTAATATCTGAGGCCAAAAATGTATTCTCTAGACTGCGGATAGTGTACCACACACCACACAATTTTTCACTGGACTGTATTAAATGTATCTGAGAGAAAAAAAACATATTCTCTAGACTGCGGCTAGTGTACCGCACACCACACAATTTTTTACTGCACTGTAGGATATATAACTGAGAGAAAAAACGTAGCCTTTAAATGGCGGCTATTGTTCCGCAAACCACTCAATTTTTCACTGCACTGTAGTATATATGACTGAGAGAAATAACGTATATTTTCTAAACTCCGGCTTGTCTTAAAAAGTCATTCTGGGGTTCACCCACATGCTGTAAACTGCAATCTCAGTCAAACGTTGTAATTTAGGGGTTCATCTCCAAGGTGTGCTAGACTAGAATTTTAGTGGGTTCACCTGCAGTCTCAGTCATTCAGGGGTGCACCACCATGTTTTTTTAAACCATTTGTTTCTGAGGGTCACCTCCAGGCTCTCACCCACGATTTTTTGGAGACTCGCCACTACACTGTCGGCCAAAATTGTCTTGAGGGTCACCGGCGGCCTCTCCCCAACAACTTAAAGGAGGGTTACTACCAGGCCCTGGCACACAAACATTGTCTTGAGGGACACTAAAAGGCTCTGCACCCACCCACGTGTGGAGACTAATCGGTGGGTGCAGTGTGCGTCTTAGCTCGTCTGGAATTAGGAAAGCTGGGCACTGTGCTTGGAGGTCTTTGTGTCTGCTGTGGACAGGGTGGGTGGGTGGTGGGTGCGTGTTTGCCCGTCTGGGATGGGGAGAGCTGGGCACTGTGCTGGGAGAACTTTGTGTACACTGTGGACTACTGGGTGGGTGCGGGGAGGGAAACGTTTATGCCTGCGTCCTGGGGCGGGGAATAGGACAGCAGTGCCAGCATGGGCAGTGGTGTCACCTGCAGGCGGTGATGGACCTTCGTTTCACCTAGTTTGGTGCTTTACTAACATGTGATGGGCATGTGCCTTGCCCATCTTGGTCTGGGTCAGCACAATTTCCTTGAGGGTCACCACCAGGCTGTTGCCTAGAGTTTGGCGTAATGGTACGATTAGGCAGCCTCAGAGGCATCCATGCATGCTGCCCCTACTGTTTCCTGTCCATTTCCGTGGTGTTTCCATAATTTTCTGAGGTTTCCAGGTTTTCACACAACCTTCCCTGTGCAGAGCTTTGGTTCCCTGCAAAATGTGCTCAAGTCTCCCATTGACTTCAATGGAGTTCGCTATTCGAAACGAGCACCCGAGCATCCGGAAAAATTTGACTCGAATAACGAGCACCCGAGTATTTTAGTGCTCGCTCATCTCTAGTACAGATCTAATAATGATACCTAATCTGAGCGTAGGCTTGGGTCCTGAATTTGCCTATAAATAAGAGATAGAAATACTTGACCAAATAATAGAAGTGTGAACTCTAAGGCCCCATTCACACGACCGTACGTACATTTCCGCATCTTATCCGCATTTTTGCGGATAAGATGCGAAGCCATACGGACCCATTAATTTTTCCATAGGAGAAAGAAATGCGGAATGCACACCGTGTGCATTCCGCATCCGTATATTACGGAAGTTCTCCCGCAAAAAAAAATGAAACATGTCCTATACTTGGCCGCAAAATCACGTCCGTAGCCCCATTAAAGTCAATGGGTCCGCAAAAACTTTCGTTTTTATACGGATCACGGAATACATACGGTAGTGTGAATGGGGCCTTACTCTAACATTTACAGGTCAATGTTAGCATCAGTTCTAATTTATAAGTGTGGCCTCTTGATATTGTGGAGGGTGCCAGCAGTAAGGCTGTGTTCACATCACTGTTTTTTTTTAAATTGTTGTGATCCATCAGAAAAGTAGAGATGAGCGAATTTCATATTTAGAAATTTGTTTCCGCTTTGTTTAGTGGTAAAAGTAGAATTGCGTTATGGATTCTGTTACCACGGACCATAACGCAGTTCTCTGATGGAATGTATAACAGAATGCCTTTAGAGGTATTCCGTTATTCATTCCGTCATAATAGAGGACTATGGCCTGCATAATGGATCTGTCTGGCTTGCATTATGTTAGAGTCCTCCTGCATAACCAGGCCAAACGGATCCGTTATGCAGCTCATAGACTTCTATTATGACGGAATGAATAACGGAATGCCTCTAAAGGCATTCCATTATGCATTTTGTTGTAGAATTGCGTTATGGTCCATGGTAACAGAATCCTTAACACAATTCTGCTTTGACAACTACACAAAGCGGAAACAAATTTCTAAATATGAAATTTGCTCATTTCTAATAATAAGGAGTAAAAGAAGCATCAGGAGCAATAGACAAAGGGAAGGAACAACAGCTTTGTTCTGCTGAGGTTGAAAAGCCTTGACTGCTGGAGAAGGCGAGTGAGCCACTGGAAGATGCAACGGTTGCTGCATCAGGCTGTACTATACTCCATATGCTCTCCCTACAGTTTCTGAAAACTCTCCCTATGATTTTCCTACACTGTCTCTATCCAATATTCTACAATTGAAAGATTACTAAAACACTGTCCCTAGCACATGCCACATCTCTCCCTATGCTCAGCTCACAGTAAAATGGCATGATTAGGCGTTTTATAGGGCTGTGACATCACAGGTGTTTGGCTGGCTGAAGAGATTATGGCTCATATCTCCTTCCCAGGCTTTTTACTTTCACTTTTTAACATGTGTAGCTGCCATTTAACGAAAAAATTGATTTGTTACATTGAAACGAGGGGAAATTTGGATTTGTGGCAAAGCAAAGTTTTCCTGAAATTTGGATCAAATTCAATTCATTTCACTTTGATTCGCTCAACAGTGGTGATAATATAAGGCATGTTTAGACAAACTATAGAAGGCCAAGTAGTGTTGAGCTGATAGATTATTAATCTGTAAAAACTAGTAACTGATTACTTTAGGGCGATGACCCCATGCCAATACCTGCTTTCTCTTAACCCAAGGGAATGAAGGTTTTAACAAACAAGATGCTGCTTCTGTCCAGTTAAAGAATAATGCAGGCAGGGTCAATGATATCCTGGGTCTCTTCAATTCGATCATCAGAGTCGAACGACCAGGAATGAGAATCCACCTTGAAATATTTATCAGTGGAATTGAAATGCAAAATAAAGTTGGAACAAGCAAAAACTAAAGCCCAATGAGTAGAGATGAGCGAATCTATTCGCCGCTTCGCAGATTCGTATCGAATCTTGGAAATTTTCAGCTGCAAAGCGAATCTGAATTTCTTTGGATTTGCTTCGTATTATTCATAAATCTTCACAAAATTTAACATGCTAACTATACGTACGATACGTATGAAACGTACGCATTCTGCGTGAGGCGGGACAATGATGATACGCCCAAAATGGAATGAAATGTATTTTGGGGACGAGTTCCCTGAACCACGGCCCTCTACAGACATCAGGGTGTCACAACTCTGCCAGAGAAACCCAGCTTCAGTGCCTGTGTCTTCCTTACCACCTGCTGAGGTTGCTGTTGCTGCGACTTGTGAGGTGGCTGGAGCGTCTGCTGTGGCTCGTGTGGCTGGAATGTCTGCTGTGGCTCGTACGGCTGGAACGTCATCTGTGGTAGGTGCAGCTGGAGCGTCTGCTGTGGCTCGTGCGGCAGAGGCGGCTGGAGCATCCACTTCGCCGCCCAGGAGGAGATCCACCCCTTCCATTCACCAGCACCCAATTTTTCCACCATCTGTGACGGCCCATGCGCAGACCCTCTGGGTCTATAAAACTGCAGTGGAGGACTGGGTCACCCAGGTACTCGACCACCCTAGGCCGGGAGATCCTTCATTGGAACGCCGAAAGGGAACTGTGCTTTGGTTTTAATTTGGGAGAAGGTCTGGCTTCCTGCAGGATGACGAGGATGGAAAGGAATAATTTGTGGGCCTCAGGTCGGTGAAACGGCCGTACCTGCCACAACATCGTCATAACCTGTACGTGGGGGATCAGGTGGAGTACACCCCTATGGCGACCCTGAAAGGCCCATTTGCGACCGGGGTTACCCTCCTTTCAAAGCCTTTGGTGCCCACAACGGAACCAGAAGTGTGGCCAGATGAACCACCAGGTCCAGGACGCTTGCGCTGCCTGCAAGAGTTCCCAGATGGCATCCTCTGGTTCAGGGAAAAGCCACAGCCTCAGCCGGAGCCTCTGATTCCTGGACTGCCAGCACCACCACCACCACAGTCCTTACAGCTGGGTCAGCTGACCACGTTATCGTTGACCTTCCAATCCACGGTCATCCACCAATACCAGCTGCCGTGAAGATGAAGCCTGCAGCAGCCGGGGAAGCTGGGTCTTCTTCCTTGGATGGAACCTTTCAGCGCTCACCAGCGTCACCTCCACCTGGACCCGGTCAAGTCCAACTTCAGGAAGAAGAGGGCACTGGAGTTCCACCACCGCTGCGAGCCTGGCCTACAAGAGGCAGGAGCGTCCTCTGATGAGCTTCAGCAGCAGCTCGAGGAGGACTTCAGGTCCCTCATCTGAGGAACCCAACTACTGGCAGTGTCAAGGACACTGCAGGAGGACCTATGGGAGCCACACCATGGACTGCACCTGACGGGTGAGATGCTAGTTGGTAGTTGTTTTTGTTTAGTTTGTGTAGCCCCCGTTTGACTCTCATCCAGATGGGCATGGCTGTAATGACTCCCCCCCATTCTGCAGAAAAGTCCCAGTTGCGCCTAAGTGCGCCTATTTTCCTTTTTACCCCCTTCCCAGGTTATTTGGAAGCCCCCTTTGCAACAAGGGTTCTCTATTTGCTGCTATTCTCTATTATCCATGTGGATTACACATTACCTGTTTGGATTCCAATTTTACCTCACGTGGATTACAATTGAATTTTGGAATATGTGTTCCAGTGTTTTATCATTGCCAACTAGGAGCCATAAGGAGAGACTCAACCGTATATATCTGAGCCTTTTATGCTTGCAAATGTGAAATTGATTGCACTAAAATGTTTGCATACTTATGTCTTTGCTGTATTTTAGCTACACTGTTTTTAATGGTTCAGCACTAGAGATGAGCGAGCATGCTCGTCCGAGCTTGGTGCTCATTCGATTATTAGGCTACTCGTAAGTGCTCGCTGCTCGGACGAGTATCTCGCCATGCTCGAGGAAATGGCATCTCCCGCATTTTGAATTTTTGGTGCCTATAACTCAGCCAATCACAAGCCAGGAGACTCTGCGGTATACCCAGCATCACGTGGAGCCCTTACATGTTGATAGCAGGGATTGACTGGCCAGATCAGGTGACCCTGGAATATACTAGTGACATCCGGCGGTGCTCAGCTCAGAGGCTGTCTGGATGTCGTTAGGGACAGATCTGCTGCGTTACAGGGAGAGTGTTAGGGCCTGGATTTAGTTCTCTGTTAGGCAGGAGTGATTTCAAAAGAACCCAGCAGCCCTTCTAAGGGCTACAAGACACTTTTTTTTGTCTCCTGGCTGGGCTAGCTGGCACTAGTAGTGCAGCTATCGCCATATATAACAAACTTTGTTTTTTTGTTGTTTTATCTCAGTGATACAAATCCATTTCATACAGCTGTGTGGAACCATTCTGTGTGTCACAGTTCAGCTGTCCACTCACCACAAACCACAATTCGTATTTTCTGTCCAGGTGACCCATACTGTACGTCACGTCATCCAATACGGTCATTTGCTCTCACTAATAAAGCTACATTAGAAAAATCTTAGTGCGACATTTTTCTGGGTTGAAGTGAAAATAGCCATAGTCAGCAGGGGCTGAGTTTGCTCTCTGATATATTCTGCACGTTACGTTCAAAAAATCAAAAAAAAAAAAAAAAAAAAAAGATTAGTTTTTTTGTTGTTTTATCTCAGTGATACAAATCCATTTCATACTGCTGTGTGGAACCATTCTGTGTGTCACAGTTCAGCTGTCCATTGTTTTATCTTTAGTCGGCATAGTGCCACATATATCCAGATTTACTTTTATTCCTATTGCTTATTACATGTTGTGCAACTATATATCCATATATCTTTGTATTTCTATAATTTTGCTTTATGGATATGCACTTATGAAAATATATATATTTATCGCTGGTCCGAATTTTCTATTGTTATATATAATGGGCCCCGCAAACCCTTTTGGACCTAGCGACGCCCATTCACCCAGGACTTCCTGATAGGATTCCTATTTAGCTGGTTCCACACGCCCTGAATAATGGAGGCTTGGATTTAGTCTGAACAGAGGCATAGATGAGTGTAGGAACCCACTCCACAGGAAGTTACCGTGAAGTTTGGTGAGTGGGCATAATCACGCATTTGCAAATATGTGTAACCAAGGACTTCCTTTTTTATCTTTAGTCGGCATAGTGCCACATATATCCAGATTTACTTTTATTCCTATTGCTTATTACATGTTGTGCAACTATATATCCATATATCTTTGTATTTCTATAATTTTGCTTTATGGATATGCACTTATGAAAATATATATATTTATCGCTGGTCCGAATTTTCTATTGTTATATATAATGGGCCCCGCAAACCCTTTTGGACCTAGCGACGCCCATTCACCCAGGACTTCCTGATAGGATTCCTATTTAGCTGGTTCCACACGCCCTGAATAATGGAGACTTGGATTTAGTCTGAACAGAGGCATAGATGAGTGTAGGAACCCACTCCACAGGAAGTTACCGTGAAGTTTGGTGAGTGGGCATAATCACGCATTTGCAAATATGTGTAACCAAGGACTTCCTTTTTTATCTTTAGTCGGCATAGTGCCACATATATCCAGATTTACTTTTATTCCTATTGCTTATTACATGTTGTGCAACTATATATCCATATATCTTTGTATTTCTATAATTTTGCTTTATGGATATGCACTTATGAAAATATATATATTTATCGCTGGTCCGAATTTTCTATTGTTATATATAATGGGCCCCGCAAACCCTTTTGGACCTAGCGACGCCCATTCACCCAGGACTTCCTGATAGGATTCCTATTTAGCTGGTTCCACACGCCCTGAATAATGGAGGCTTGGATTTAGTCTGAACAGAGGCATAGATGAGTGTAGGAACCCACTCCACAGGAAGTTACCGTGAAGTTTGGTGAGTGGGCATAATCACGCATTTGCAAATATGTGTAACCAAGGACTTCCTTTTTTATCTTTAGTCGGCATAGTGCCACATATATCCAGATTTACTTTTATTCCTATTGCTTATTACATGTTGTGCAACTATATATCCATATATCTTTGTAGTTCAGCTGTCCAGTCACCACAAACCACAATCCGTATTTACTGTCCAGGTGACCCATTCTGTACGTCACGTAATTAAAAAAGGTCTTTTGCTCTCACTGATACAGCTACATTAGAAAAATCTGAGTGCGACATTTTTCTGGGTTGCACTTTAGCAGACCAAGTCTGCCAAATCTAGTAGTTTCAGTGTAATTGCTCCATACTGCACGGTACGTAATAAAATACATAATTTTGCTTTAACTTATCCACCTATATATTAACTTGTTCAGATTGAACAAGTTTGTGGGTTTCAGTACAGCAGGCCCATTTTTATTTTTTTTTTGTATATATAATACACTTATATATAGAAAATGTTGAACCCCAGGGCTAAGGGTCGAGGACGAGGGCGTGGGCGTGGGCGCGGGCGTGGGCATTCAATTACTGCAGGGGGAAGAGGCCATGATCCTGGGAAGGGTGAGACAGTACCTGCTGATGAGGGAGCAGGGGAACGCCGCAGAGCTACACTCCTTAGCTTCATGACTCAACTTACAGGGACACGTGGTAGAAGACTGTTGAAACCACAACAGTGCAAACAGGTGATGTCGTGGATTGCGGACAATGCTTCAAGTAATTTGTCCACCAGTCTTCCGCGAATTCCACCCACGTTACCCAAGGGAGCACTCCTCTGGCTCCTCCACCTCAACCTCCTTCCCCCCAGTCTGCCCCCTCCCAGGAAAATTTGGAATGCGATCTGGCATACTCTGAGGAACTGTTTTCTGGACCCTTCCCAGAGTCGCAAACCACTTCTCAGGTTGCTGCTGACCTCTTTCCCGATGCCCAAATTTTCCAACTGTCGCAGTCTGTGGGTGATGATGATTATGGCAATGTTGACTTAGTGGAAGAAGTGTGTAAAGAGGTGTCGGACGATGAGGAGACACGAGCGCCTCCCGCCAGAAAACCACACCTTCGCCTCCATGATCCTCCACAGCGTCCACCAATGTGTCCCAGCGCAGCATTCAGCTGTCTTTACAGCAGACGCTGGAGCGCAAGAGGAAATACAGTTCCACCCACCCACATGCCCAAGCCCACAACGTCCACATCTCCAAATTGCTGAGCCTGGAGATGCTGCCCTATAGGCTGGTAGAGACCGAGGCCTTTCGCAACCTCGATGGCTTCCCCTCGGCATTCGGTCCCCAGCCGCCACTATTTTTCCCGATGTGCTGTCCCAGCCCTACACCAGCACGTGTCACAGAACATCATCCGTGCCCTGACCAATGCTGTTTCTGAGAAGGTCCACTTAACCACGTGGACAAGTGCTGCTGGGCAGGGACACTATATCTCACTGACGGCACATTGGGTTAACTTGGTGGATGCTGGGACCGAGTCTGACCCTGGAACCGCTCATGTACTGCCCACACCAAGGATTGCAGGGCCTACCTCAGACGTACTATGCCTCCTCCTCCGACCCCTCCTCCTCCAAATTACCATCCGTGGGCACGGCGCCTTCAGTCGGTAGCTCTAGGCGCAGCAGTAGTGCCGTGGCTAAGCGCCAGCAGGCGGTGCTCAAACTGCTGAGCTTAGGTGACAAAAGGCACACCGCCCAAGAACTATTACAGGGCATCACGGCGCAGACCGATCTGTGGCTGGTACCGCTGAACCTCAAGCCAGGCATGGTTGTGTGTGACAACGGGCATAACCTGGTGGCGGCTCTGCAACTCGGCAGACTGACACATGTGCCATGCCTGGCCAAGTGTTCAATCTCATAGTTCAGCGGTTCCTGAAGACATACCCCAATCTGTCTGATTTGCTCACCAAGGTGCGCCGCATCTGTGCGCATTTCCGCAAGTCGACCACAGATGCTGCCACTCTCAGGGCAGCGCAGCGCCGCCTACAACTGCCCGCTCACCGACTGTTGTGCGACGTGCTCACAAGATGGAATTCAACATTAAACATGTTATCCAGTGTTTACCAGCAGCGCAGAGCGATTGTAGACTGCCAGATGTCAACTTCCACCAGAATTGGTAGTCAGGTCAGTCAGCTTCCTCAAGTCAACAATGAGGAGTGGACGTGGATGTCTGATATCTGCCAGGTGTTGACCAACTTTGAGGAGTCAACACAGATGGTTAGCGGCGATGCCGCCATTATCAGCCTCACCATCCCGCTGCTTTGCCTGTTGAAAAACTCACTGCTCAGCATGAAGTCGGAAGCTTTGCGCTTGTCACAAGAGACAGTTGAGGAAGATACGTCGCTTGATAGCCAGAGCACCCTCCGGTCTTTTTCTCAGCACGTATCAGAGGAGGGGGATGAGGATGAGGAGGAGGAGAATGTTGGCGAGACAGAAGAGGGTACCAATGCTCAGTCCTTCTTAAATCTTGAGCGTGTGTGGGCTGAAGAGGAGGAGGAGGAGGAAATGGAGAGTCAGGCCAGTGAGGAGAGGGAATTCTTGCGTGTTGGGACTCTGGCGCACATGGCAGACTTCATGTTCGGCTGCCTATCCCATGACCTTCACGTTAGAAGCATTTTTTCAAACACCGATCACTGGGTGTTCACTCTCCTGTACCCACGGTACAAACAGAACCTTTCC
Organism: Rhinella marina; assembly: GCA_900303285.1. Lineage (NCBI taxonomy): Eukaryota > Metazoa > Chordata > Amphibia > Anura > Bufonidae > Rhinella > Rhinella marina. The sequence continues at coordinate 24,980 of ONZH01011868.1, forward strand.
ACTCTCATCCCTGTAGAGGAAAGGAGTATGAGAGTGAATCAATATCAACATGCCCTGGTGCACAAGCTGAAACAATCCTTCCCATCTGACGCCGCTAGCGGCAGAGGGCGTGGTTCTGTGGGCCAAGTAGCGGGGTAGAGGAGGCGAGCAGGCAGCTTGTCCAGCACTGGCAGGGGAACGCTCTCCAAGGCCTTTGCCAGTTTTATGTCACCCCAGCAAGACACTGTCACCTGTCCCCAGTCTAGGCAGAGTAGGGGTGAACTTTACAGAAAGATGGTGAGGGAGTACCTAGCTGACCATACCAACGTCCGGACCGATCACTCTGCTCCATACAACTACTGGGTTTCCCCCTACAGGCCCTCTCTCCAAACAATTTTTCCGGAGGGCCACCTACAGGCTCTCTCTCTAAACAATTTTACCGGAGGGCCACCTACAGGCCCTCTCTCTAAACAATTTTTCCGGAGGGCCACCTACAGGCCCTCTCTCTTTTTCTTTTCAATAATCTTTTTATTAAATTTTTCAAAATTTCCAGTAAAACAGATGTAGTGGAACAACAACAAATAAGTGAAATATAGGCAAGTCATTGCACAGGTAATACAAGAGAAACTATTATATAAGAGGGGTAAGTGGGACCGTCCTACATATAGCCACTTTTACGAGCTGAACTGAGAAGGACGATAGGTGACGGAATCCCACTATAGGAAGAAGAATCAATAAGATGCATATATGTGTAACTGGGGGGGGGTTAGGTTGGGTGTGGGTAGGAGGAGGGTAGGATGCGTTCGGGGATGAAAAGGAATTCGGGTAATGGGCGCGTATTAAGCTATATAAGTGTTATGGCATCATAACATATTCTGAGGGATCTCTGAGAGAGTCTCACTGCAACTGTTCGACCTTCTATATTTAATCCAACATTCCCACAGCTTCTGGAATTTATGATGGGATCTAGATTCCAAAGCAGAGAGTTCCTCCATATGGTAGATACGATCTACTTTTAAAAGCCATTGAGTTTTTGTAGGAGCAGAAGGTTGATTCCAATGCTGAGGAATGAGAGATTTGGCTGCCGAAGTTAGAAAGCGGAAAATTCTTTGATTATGTTGACTATTCTGCTGAAGTCTAATGTTAAGGAGAACTCACTCTGGGGAAGGGGTGTCTGATAAAGCGCAGATCACTTTAATTTCAGATAGTACCTCAGACCAAAAGGGTTGTAGGACGAGACACGTCCACCACATGTGTAGGTAGGTGCCCTGATTTAGTCTACACTTCCAACAAAAGTCGGAACTTAAGCAGCTCATTTGTTTAAGGCGTTCTGGTGTGAGGTACCACCTCGTAATCAATTTAAAGGAGTTTTCTTGCAGCCTGGTGCAGCGCGAAATTCAATGTGAATTGAGGTAGATTTGTTTGATCTCTTGGTCTGTCCAATTTGTATTCAGATCCCTACTCCACACGTCTATATAGGATCTATTAGATGGATGTTTTAGCTGTTGGATGAGCTGATACAGCTTGGAAAGTAGATGTTTTGGGAAAGCAGTGGTTGATAGGAGTTTCTCATAGTCGGTGAGATCCCTCCTAATTTCTCCTGATTTCAAGGTGTTAGTAATGAGGATGTGTATATGAGGTTTTTGTAGAGAGTGCAGGGATGTGGGCGTAAGGGGGTCAGAGCCATCTACTGCTTCAACAAAGGCTGATAGTGGAATATTAGCAAGTTCCCCCATCTTCACCTTCAGTGCAGTGTATTTAGAAGAGTGTAAGTCGGCGTTATCAGTAACGAACATCAGTGGCGAAGGGCCAGGACTAAGTTTGTCCTTGAATGTAGACCAAATTTTGAGAGTAGTGTTAATCAACTCATTGTCAGAGGGTAGAACGGGTTTAATAGGGTTTTGTAACCACAACAGATCTCAGTGGTAGGGTAGACTAATGCGTCTCTAAAGTGACCCAAACTTTGTTGACATCACGTCTGCCCCAATTTATGGTTCTTGCGAGGTGCACCGCTTCATAGTAGGATCGCCAGTCTGGCAAGGCCATCCCTCCTCTGAGTTTGTGCTGAGTGAGCAGGTCATTATTCAATCGAGGCTTCTTTCCTTGCCAAAGGAAGTGGTTTGTGACTTTCCTGATTGCGGAGAAAAAGGAGATCGGTAGGAAAATCGGGAGAGTTTGAAATAGGTAGAGGAGTTTAGGCAATATAATTGATTTAATAAGGTTCTTACGACCCATCCATGATAGGAATGGCATCGACCAGGACTCAAAGATGGATTGGATGGTTTTAGGTAAGTGTGCATAGTTGAGAGCGAAAAGATTTTTCCATGAAGGACTTATTTTGAGACCTAAGTATGTTATGTAATCGGAAGGCCAGGGCAAGGGAAACTTTCTTTGGAGTGAGTCTTTGAGAAGGGGATCAATATTAATGCCTAGCGCTTCCGATTTATTAGTGTTTATCTTGAAATTTGAGATTTGTCCGTATTCCTGCAGGATAGAGTGAATGGCAGGGGATGCCTTTTCCGGGTTGGAGATGAACAAAAGTATGTCGTCTGCAAGTGCAGCCACTGATTGTGTAGAGTTATCATAGGTGTAACCCTTAATGTCCGGATTCTCTCTAATCGTCTGCAGGAGCGATTCTAGGGAGAGTATGAATAGTAGAGGAGACAGGGGGCAGCCCTGTCTCGTGCCATTTTTGATACAAAAGGGGGCCGACAAGGTCTGATTAATTCAGAGTCTAGCGGTTGGGTGAGTGTACATGGCAAAAATGGCATTAATGAAAGGAGAGGGGAACCCAAAAAGCAACAGCACCTTTTTTATGTATGTCCAGTCCACCCTGTCGAAGGCCTTTTCTGCATCAGTTCCGAGTAAGACCAAGGGAGTTTTCTGCTTTAACACTAGAAGTCCCAGAAATTTCGAGCTCCCCCCTGAAGTCCTGAAAGAGGGTCAAATGACCAAACTGACAACTCTGATGGCTCCAATTAGCATCCTTTTATTTGTAAATGTGGCCATTGTCTGAGGAATCTGCAGGGGGCAATTGTGTTGATCCACCTCAACAAAGATCTTGTAAGAGTGTAAACAAAAGAATGTAAGCTGCTCCCCAGCTGCATTGTTGTGCTGGGGATATGCATAAGGTTGCTAACACCTTAGCAAATTTGCATGCATCCTTTTGTGCTGTGGGGGATACTTAGGTGACTGCTTCACCTATTTTGTTCACAAGAAACAAAATGCAGAGAAGGCACACCATTCAACAGGCATTGGAACTGATCCCGAGCAACACCAACCCTTCTGACACAGATGGAGAAGACATAGTCCTTCAACCGGATTCGGACTCTGAGCTGTCTTCAGGTTAGATTTTTCAAATTACCTATTTTTATTTCCTATCTTTTTTATTTAGAACCAAAACAAAATGTTAATTTGAAATTATTTATCTTGCAGATGAGGAGACTCCTCCTCTATCAAAAAAGAGAGCTCGGTTGGCGAGTGAGCCGACAGAGACCACAAAAGATGGCACAGTGTGGCGTGAAGTACAAGTGGGGAAATGTCTCCATTTCACCCCAATAGAACCGTACCCTACAGATGGAGAGCCAAGTGCTAAGGCCAGACAAAGTGTCCGGAGTCGCCTTCAGAGCTTCCTCTGTTTTATCACTCTTGACATGCTTCATAGCATTCAAGAATGGACTACTCAACATGCACGTCACACGGAGCAGGTGGATTGGTTCATGGGTCTCCCGGAACTAATGGCATTTATTTCAGTCATTATCTTGCAGGGGGTGACCAAGGTTCCATCACTACGTGACAGCTGGTCAGCAAACCTGGCAAACCCAAGGATCATTGCAACTATGACCCGAAACCGCTTCCAAGACATCATGCAACACCTACGCTTTGATGACATGTTCACACGCAGGGAGCGAGTGGAGACCGATAAGTTTGCTGCAATCTCCGATGTGTGGAGATCGTTTGTCACCAACTGCATCGCATCCTACAACCCTGGTTGACACATCACTATTGATGAACAGCTTTTCCCGTCAAAAACTCGCTGCTGTTTTCTGCAATACATTGCAACAAAACCAGACAAGTTTGGCATCAAGTTTTGGGTGGCTTGCGACTTGAAATCAAAGTACATCTGTAATGTCCTCCCATATCTTGGCAAGGACCCCAGTCGTCCCAGCGGGGAGAGACTGTCCGAAACTGTAACCACTGACAATTTCTTTACATCATTGTCACTTGCACAACGACTGCTTAGCCGGAAAACCACTATCCTCGGCACAGTCAACAAGAGTCGCCAGGAAATTCCTCAATCCGCTAGACAGATGGACCACACTGAATTCACCACTCAGGTGTTTTCAACCACAGGTGCCACACTGACAGTGTATGCACCCAAACAAAAGAAGGCCGTCTACATTCTCAGCAGCATGCACAGCGTGGTTGAGACTGAGGATACCAACAAAAGGAAGCCAAACATGGTCACACAATACAACCACACAAAGTGCGGTGTGGATGTAATGGACCAAATGGTGCGGGAGTACAGCGTGCGTGCAGGAACACGGAGATGGCCAGTAGCCATGTTCTACAACATGATTGACATGGCAGCACTGAATGCTCATGTTCTTTATCAGGCATGCACTGGGGTGCAGGAGAGATGGGTGGACTTCCTGGTTGAGCTTGCAAAAGAGTGGCTCTCATGTGACTGAAAAGAAGGCACGCAAGGAGAATCTTCTTCGGCAACAACCTTCCACACCCAGCCCTGGCAAAAGGGCGAAAGTGTCAGGTCAACCATCGATGCACGAACAATTGTGCAACTGAGAGATGTGTTGACTGCTACAAATACACGTGTGGCAAATGTACAAGGGACATACCCAGGCAGTGCCAGGTACGTTCCGACAGTGCAGACAGACTGCTGAGTGAGTGCTGAAATGCTAGTCACACAAGAAGGACATGCCACTCACACACACACACGCAGCCCCCCACTGCAGCCTATTGTAAATATGTGTGGAATTGTTTTATTCCTTGTATTTTTTTATTATTTTCATAACAAAAATAAAAAGCATGGAAACAAATAACAGTTGTTCTTTTGTATATTTTTCACACTGAAATTTCAGTCCTCTTGTGCGAATTTCGCAAGAAAAAAAATTGCACGAAAAAAATCATAGCCCATTCAAGTCAATGGGTGGGCAAAAAAATCGCAGCTACTTGCGATTTTTTTGCGATCTGTCCCATTGGTCATATAGATCACTCCTCTGGGATTTTTTCGCATGAAAAAAAAAATCGCACAAAAAAAAATGGCAGGAAAATCGCACCTATGAAAAAAATTGCACGAAAAAAAAAAAATCGCAGCCCATTGAAGTCAATGGGTGCGAAAAAAAATTGTAGCTACTTGCGATTTTGTTGCGATCTGTCCCATTGGTCATATAGATCAGCGGTCCCCAACCACCTGGCCGCGGCCCAGGACCGGGCCCTGAATCGATGTCTGCCGGGCCGCGGCGGTGGCAGGGGACAAGGAGATAAGCGCTTCCATTGTGGAAGCGCTCATCTCCATAGTCATCTGTATCGCCGTCCTCAGGACGGCGATACAGATGCCTGTGCTGCGGTAGGGCAGGGAGAGGCGTCTCCCCTGCCCGTTCCTCTGATAGGCTGCAGGCCTAGTGCCTGTAGCCTATCAGAGGCCAGCTCAGGCGGTGCAATGACGTCATCGCGCCGCCTGAGCCGTGCAGAGCAGGACACAGGCCGGAGGAGGCCTGCATCGCAGCGCTGCCAGGCTGATGGAGGTAAGTATAAGTGTTTGGTTTTTTTTTATTGTACAAAACTGAAGGAGAGGAGCACTATGGGCACTATGCTACTATAACTATTGTGTGGGGGCACTATGCTACTATAACTACTGTGTGGGGGCACTATGCTACTATAACTACTGTGTGGGGGCACTATGCTACTATAACTACTGTGTGGGGACACTATGCTACTATAACTACTGTGTGGGGGCACTATGCTACTATAACTACTGTGTGGGGGCATTATGCTACTATAACTACTGTGTGGGGGCACTATGCTACTATAACTACTGTGTGGGGGCACTATGCTTTCTATAAATACTGTGTGGGGGCACTATGCTTTCTATAACTACTGTGTGGGGGCACTATGCTTTCTATAACTACTGTGTGGGGGCACTATGCTACTATAACTACTGTGTGGGGGCACTATGCTACTATAACTACTGTGTGGCGGACACTATGCTACTATAACTACTGTGTGGGGGCACTATGCTACTATAACTACTGTGTGGGGGCACTATGCTACTATAACTACTGTGTGGGGGCACTATGCTACTATAACTACTGTGTGGGGGGCACTATGCTACTATAACTACTGTGTGGGGGCACTATGCTACTATAACTACTGTGTGGGGGGCACTATGCTACTATAACTACTGTGTGGGGGCACTATGCTGGTATAACTACTGTGTGGGGCACTATACTGGTATACCTACTGTGTGGGGGCACTAATGGGGAATAACTACTGTGTGGGGGCACTATGCTCCGCCCCCCAACAACCGCAGAACCCCCCCCCCATCCAACCCCCCCCCCTCCGGGCCCTGGGGAAATTGTCTAGTGAGAAACCGGGCCTTGGTGCAAAAAAGGTTGGGGGCCACTGATATAGATCACTCCTCTGGGATTTTTTCGCACAAAAAAAAAAAAAAATCACTGGAAAATCACATCTATGAAAAAATAGCACGAAAAAAAATCGCAGCCCATTCAAGTCAATGGGTGCAAAAAAAAAAATCGCAGCTACTTGCGATTTTGGTGCGATCTGTCCCATTGGTCATATAGATCACTCCTCTGGGATTTTTTCACACACACACAAAAAAAAATCGCACCTATGAAAAAAACATTGCACGAAAAAAATCGCAGGTGTGCTTGGTGCCATTGAAATACATTGGCAAATCGCAGAAAAAAAATCGTATCGCATTGCGATTTGCTTGAAGCCTTAAGGCCCTTTTAGACGGGCCGATGTGTCTCCCTGCCCGAGCGCCGATCAGCGATATCGGCGCTCATGCAGGGAGCCTTTACACGGCCCGATGAATCGAGCGCCGGGCCGCACGAGTGATCGCTGTATCACTCGTGTGGCCGGGAAGCTCCATACTGTCAGGCGCACATCGCCTGTTTACACAGGGTGATGTGCGCCCGACAGATTGGATCTTTTGTACAAACCAAAAGATCCAATCAGCCGACGAACGAGCGTTTTGCTCGTTCGTCGGCTGATTAGGGCCACTTTTACACGGGCCGATTATCGTCACTAGCGTTCGTAGGAACGCTTTTTCGGCCGATAATCGGCCCGTGTAAAAGGACCTTTAGACACAAATGAACTGAATAGAACTAACTAGAAACTAAATGGCTAAACTCAATGGAAAACAACAACCTCCTGTGGTGTGACAGTAATGGCCTTAATTACAGAACAAAAGACGGTGATTTTAGGATGTTAGCTAAAATGCTTCAGGTCATTCGACCCGTCTCTGGGTTCCAAAGGTAGAAATGTTAAATGACCCCTCTCTGGGACTTCTAGTGTTAAAGAGAGTTGTAAGAGAGACAGAACTCTCATGGTATTATCCTTCCCTTTTCTACCCGGGACGAAACCTACTTGCTCTGGGTTAGGAAGGAGGAGAGGAGAGGATTGATTCTAGAGGCTAAAAGGCTAGCATACATTTTGAGATCAGTGTTAAGCAGAGATATAGGTCTGTAGCTGCCACAGCTTTTGAGATCTTTCCCCTCTTTGCGAATTTTGAGATCTTTCCCCTCTTTGCGAATTAGGATATAAGCTTCCACTGATTGCCTGGGAATGGGCATTCCTGAAAGATATGAATTGAAAGTGTCAGTCAATCTGGGAACTAAAATGGGTGAAAAGGATTTCTAGTAAGAACTAGGAAGCCCATCTGGGCCTGGGGCCTTCCCTCCAGAACATTTCAACAGGGTGGACCGGACCTCTTCTGTGGAAAAAGGTTTGAGCAGAGCGACCTGCGATTCGGGAAGTATCGAGGGGAGCGAGATACGTGAGAAGAATGAGTCTATAAGTGTGGACTTTGACGAGTCTAGGGATGACTGTGTGGAAGGCGACAGTTGGTAAAATGAAGTATAGAATTTTATGAATTCTCCTTCTATCACAGAAGAATCAGTGGATGTGTTGCCATCTGCTGTGGAAAATTCCGCAATGAATGTTCGGGGTTTCCTTTTTTTAATGAGGGTCATCATTAATTTAGACGCCTTATCACCATGGGCGTAAAATGAGTGTTTTACTGACATATAAACTTTGGCTAGGTTCTTGTTTAGGATATCTCTGAGTTGTAGCCTAGTATCTGAGAGTTGTTGGAGGTGGAGCGAGGCCAGTGATTGTTTATGGAGCTTTTCCAGATCTCCTATCTGTTTTTGAAGCTGCTCAAGTTGGGCGTTGCGTTGTTTTTTCTGGAATGCTCCAGCCGAGATGAATTCACCCCGATTGTGGCTTTGTGGGCCTCCCATACAACAGGTAAGGACACCCCATTATCACTGTTAAGCTCAAAGTAGGAGGATAACACGTTAGAAATTTTAGTGTGTACAGGAAAGGTTGTTAAGAGAGTTTTGTTAAGTCTCCAAGGAAAGGGTTGGGTTTTCAGGTGGGAGAGTTGGAGGGAGAGTTCCACTGGGAAGTGGTCTCAGAAGGTGTTAGAGCCAATCTTAATGCTCCTGATTTTATGAAGAGAGGATTGGTGGATGAAGAAATAATCAATTCTGTGATATGAATTGTGTGGGCGGGAATACAAGGTGAAGTCTTTATCTTTGGGGTGAGCGAAATGGCAGGCATCCCTAATCGAGAGCAGGTCTAAGGATTTTTTGATGTGGCGTAACGTTTTAAAAGCAATAGAGAACTTCCCCTGTGAGGTGTCTAAGAGGGGGTCAAGTGCGACAGTGAAGTCGCCCACTACAATGAGTTCCCCTTTACAGAGGCTCCCAATTTTTGAAAGGGTATTTCGGATCCATGGGGCTTGTCCAATGTTCGGGGCATAAATATTTGCAAGAGTTAATAGCTGGCCATTCAATTTTCCCACGATCAGTAGCAATCTGCCTTCGTCATCAGAGAAGGAGTCTATCAGCTCAAAAGAATGGCATTTAGCAATGGCGATGGAAACTCCTTTGGAGTTCTTAGAGTGAGAATGAAACCAGTGAGAATAAAAGTGTCTGTGAAATGCTGGAGTTTTTAGCTTGTGAAAATGAATTTCTTGAAGAAAGAGAATGTCTATGTGGGATTTCTTGAGATGGTGCAAGATATGACTTCGTTTCACAACCGCATTGAGACCTCTGGTGTTGTATGAGATTAATTTTATGTTTGACATTGTGATGGGAAGACAATAAGTCAGGTGCGTTGGAGTGATGGAACTAGAGGAGGGTTGTAAGAGCTAGGTATGGATGCCATTCGGAAAGGTGTGCCATATAGTAGGTGCTGAACTGAAGGGATTGGAGGGATAGGGAGAACATGTGTCAGCAATAGCTGTGTAAGAAACCATAATAAATTCAAGAACATTGTATGGTAAAATGTAGTAAATACATTTAGAAGGCCGCAACATGGGGCCCAAACAATAATCATCAAGAAAAACCTAGTGAAAAATCAATAGAATAGAGAAGCGTGGCAAGTTAGGGTGGTGTAAGAAAGGGTGGAAGACCCATGCTTGTCACAAATATAAAGGGGACTTTAGCAAATAAGACATAACAAAACTTTGTGTCCTGATCGAGGGGGCGAGAGGAGACGCCGGTGCCCAGAGGAGAAAAGGTGTCTACCTGAGGTGATGAAGATCACTGAGTAAGATCTGAGGTGAGATCAATTTCTTCCATCAAAGAGACTCTGTAAATCCTCTGGACCCCGATGCCCCTCAACCGCCAACCCCCAGAACACTATGAGAATAGAAGAAAAATAGCATGTTAATATACAACAGGTGTAACATGTATAGGAAACCTATCTTCCTGAGGACAGGTGTGGTTGTATTCTTGTCAGGAAACGATGCAATGTTAAGTACTCAATACATCACCGATGAAGGGTTTCATGTGGAGTCAATATCAATGTGTCGTGGGGTAAGTTTCCCTTGCTTCCTGCGGTTCTTGCCTCTTTTCTCCCCGCCCACCACCTCCCAAGGTGTCGGTGGAGGAATTGAAGGAAGGCAGGTGAGATCTTGGATAGGGGACCAACCCGGAATGTCTATATCTTCGATCTTCAGGGTCTGAAGTATTTCTTGTAGTTCCGAATGGTTCCTTAGGATAAATCTCTTCCCTTCGAATGAGAACGACAGTCCAAATACAGTCCTGTATTGTATATTACGATGTCTTAGGACTTCGATGAAAGGCCTCAAGATGTTTCTTTTTGAAAGGGTAACTCTGGCTAGGTCTTGGAATATTGAAATAGTCGAGTCTTCAACTGTGATCGGTGAGCTTGAGCATGCCAGACATAAAATATCGTCCCTGACCCTAGAGTTGAATAGACGGCAAATTACATCTCAGGGGAGATCAGTAAGTTTTGGCTTAGCTCTTAGGGCTCTATGAGCTCTCTCAATTGAGATCTCCAGCAGATAATTATCGCCTAGAACCATGGCAAAGATTCTCTTCAGAGTGTCACCTAGTGACTCTGGTGGTATAGATTCTGGGATCCCCTCGATGCGGAGATTGTTGCAGTGGACTCTGTTTTCTTGGTCCTCAAGCCAATTGACCATTTTATTTAGGTGAGATTGGCAGGAGTTGAATGAGGTAGTTGCTGCTTCAGAGTAGGAAATCAGCTGGGATTGAGTTGTTTCCAGCTGTTCCACTCTCCCCCCGATAGACTTCACGTCTTGTTTGATGTCTTGTAATTCTCTTAGCACTGGTTCAAGGGCTTTAGAGAGTGCTTTACTCAGAAAGGATCTCGATATCGGTAGGCCTCTCTCCTCCCCCATACATTCTGTATCACTATCCATCTCGGTAGTAGAGAAGGGTAGGTCTTTTGCCAAAGCACTAGCCTGAGATAAGAGTTTCAGCTGTATAGGTTTGTTTGGGGTGGTTTGGCGGTTTCTATGTAGGTAAGAGTCAATAGGGCCAGGGTTCTTTGGTACTGAGGTTTTCACTTTTGGTGGGACGATTTTCACCATCCCTCCCTTGATGCGTTAGAGTAAGTAACTCGTAGGGGCTAGGTGTGACGTTAGCTTCTCATAGTGTAGGTCCCATGCTGCAGCTTGGTGGAACTTAAGTAATTAGTCATATTATATATGATGTTATTGACTTTGGCAAGTATGGTGGTCGCTTTTACGGCCAGGGAAAAATTGGGTCACTGGCCCTTTAAGAATTGTCTGAATAGGTAGTTGCGGCGGAACCCCGTGTGTAGACAGGGTTCCTTTGAAAAATTGAAGCAGAGCTTCTAAATAGGTTTATTCTGAATACCCGAGGCAAGAGGCACAGAGCCCTAAGTGTGAACAGTCCCGGAGGCGTATGGGGGCCCCTGCGTATCTATAGCGAACTGAGTCTCCTCTAGAGGGTGAGGAGACAACTCTTGTGGTCTCTATTTGTCTTCGGGTAGTAGGTCCCTAAGGATAGGGGGACAGAAGAGAAGCTCACAAAGAGCGACCTACCTCCTGCTTCTGGGCATCTGTGCGGTAGTTCTCGGCCCCAGACCTTCGCTCCTCCGTGATGCAGAGCTTCTGAGCTGAACCGCCGGGTGGGGAGGCAGCTGATGCGCAGGTGACCGGGTAAGTGCGGTGATGTGGTCGGAAATCCCGGCCGAGGATGGATCTGGTGTTGTAGGCCTCACCCCTATTTGCTGGCCTTGCATTCCCCACGGTCTGAGGAGCTTCTCCGCTGGGGGCTTTGGTCCTTTATTACCCCAATCCGTATGTTGGGTAGGCACGGTCCACTTCTTAGGGGCTTATCTGGCTGGGTCACTTCGCTGATTCTCTTGGTGCTCTCGCTGACGTAGGTTGTAGAGGGTTCCTAACTCGAGGTCCTGGCATCAGACCCCGAGTAGGCCCAAGCCCGATCTGAGCTATTCACGACGATCAAGGGCCCAGAGCTGTCCCCAAATGTGACCAGGGTTTTAGTATCTCTCTAGAGGGTGAGCTGAGTGCCTCTAGGAGTCTAGGATTATCAGATGACTTTAGATAAAGGTAGAAGGCAGACGGAGCTGTTTGGATGTGCGTCCTCTCAACTCAGCGGCAAGCCACGCCCCCCTACAGGCCCTCTCTCTAAACAATTTTTCCGGAGGGCCCCCTACAGGCCCTCTCTCCAAACAATTTTTCCGGAGGTCCACCTACAGGCCCTCTCTCGAAACAATTTTTCCGTAGTGTCAACTACAGACACTGTAAAACAATGTTTCAGGAGCGTCAAACAGACAGTTTTCAGGAGGCGCAAGTACCGACATTTAAAAAAAAAATTTTTGCTGGGGGTCGACTTCATGTACTCTGAAAAGAAAATAATTTTTTGGAGGCTCAACAAAAGCCATTTCACTGCATTCTCAGGCGACAAAGTCATTGGTGGTGTAACCGCCATGCTGTGTCAGGCTAAATTTTTGGGTGCTTCACCAGCTACCGCATACTAACACAGTCACTCTGTTGTCACTGCCGCCATACAGGGCCACGAAAAATGTTTATGTGGTTCGCCTGCTGCCGCAGTGTCACTCGCTCACTCTGTTGTCACCAACATAGTGGTTTGCACTATAGCAGCCCAAGTTTGCACATTCCTCTTTTTATCTCCAAGTGATCTATACTGCAAGTCACGTAAAAAAATACATTCTTTTGCTCTCAGTGATACAAATCCATTTCATAAAATCCTTTCTTTCTCTTTAACTGATCTATACTGAACATCACTTTTAAAAATACGTCTTTTTCCTCCTCTCTTTCTCTCTCTTCAAACTATTTTTCCGGATAGGTGCCGTATACGGTATTAAACTGAGAAGAATTATAGATTTTGAACTGATAAGAAGAACAGATTTTTTTTGGTTCTTCTTTTAATTGGCTCCCGACCTGTGATAGGCAGAGCATGGACACGTCTCCTTAGCTGCAGTAGAAAAGACACTTCCCTGGCCAGAGCAAGCTCTTTTTCCTTTTCCATGTTCAAAAAATCCATGAAATATATGTTCCCAAGATAGGGGACGTATACGATTTTAAACTGAGAAGAATCGATACCACACATGCCCCACTAGTTCAAGCTCAATGTTGACAGCCATACCAGTTGATGCCAAATTTTTAAGCGGGGGTTCCACCACTATCAGCCTAACCACCACCAGCATGCGCAGGTATACGAGTGCTAAACAATATGGAACCAAGGCCGTCCGTTCCCCTCATGCGGGTCCCACCACTGCTCCTTCCCCTGTGTCACTCGCTGCCTCTGCGAGTCAACCCCCAGCCCAGGACCCCCACCGGAAAACCACCCCTTCGCCTCCATGATCCTCCACACTGTCCACCAATGTGTCCCTGCGCAACGTTCAGCTGTCATTACAGCAGACGTTGGAGCGCAAGCAGAAAAAAAGTTCATTCCACCTACATGCACAAGTCCTCAACGTCCACATACAGGGCCACGCTAAATTTTTTATGTGCTCTACCTGCTACCGTCGTGTAGTTCGGTCACTCTGACCGAGTCTGACCCAGGGGCCACTCATGTACTGCCCACTTGGAGGATTGCGGGGCCTACCTCGGTTACGGTTTCTCAGACTTACTATGCCACTTCCTCCAACCCCTCCTCCTCCTTCGAATTACCATCTGTGCTTCATCTCCTGCTATCTCAGTCTAACTCGGTCACTCTGTTGTCACCGCCATGCTGCGTCAGGCTAAATTTTTGGGTGGCTCACCTGCTACCTCTTCTAACTTGGTCACTTGTTGGTGTCACCGCCATGCTGTGTCAGGCTTATGCCTGCATCGTGTGGCTGGGGATAGGAGAGCATGGGTGATGGACCTTCGTTGCACATAGCTGAGTGCTTCCCTAACATGTGATGGGCATGTGCTTCGCCTTTCTTGGTCTGGGTGAGCACAATTGCCATGAGGGTAACCACCCGGCTGTTGCAGGAGAATTTGGGGTAATGGTGGCATTAGGCAGCCTCAGAGGCATCCATGCATGCTGCCCCTGCTGTTTCCTGTCCATTTCCGTGGTGTTTCCATCATTTTCTGAGGTTTCCAGGTTTTCACCCAGCCTTCCCTAGGCAGAGCCTTGGTCCCCTGCAAAAATGCTCGAGTCTCCCATTGACTTCAATGGGGTTCGTTACTCGAAACGAGCAGCCGAGCATCAGGAAAAGTTTGTCTCGAATAACGAGCACCCGAGCATTTTAGTGCTCGCTCATCTCTATTCAGCACTTTAGCCTTGTGTGTATTCTTTTTCTGGTACTGCAATGTGTCCTATTATGCACTTATTGTACGGTGTTTTTATTAAATTATTCACTTATTAAAAGCTAGAAGCAGTAAGCACCTTATTTTTCTAGTTCATATGGACTGCCTCTACAGACTGTACGCCGCCTAGCCTCGTGCGTATGACACATTCGCGCGTCAATAGTACGCTAAGGATTCGTACGCACTTTTGTACGCTAATGCTTACGTATTGCGTACTTTTAACTACGCTGACTGTATGTATGTAATTTAGGCAGGAATGTTTGCAAAACAACATTTTTTTTTTACTTAGATTCAACGAATAAGTTTGTTTAAATATGAATTTTGTCAGAAATTCGGCGAATATTCAGCGAACAAAATTTTGAATGATTCGATCATCTCTATTAATGAGCTTTGAAATGTTGTACAGACTTAAAGTAAGTCAGATTCTTGTGATCTGTTTAAAGATAACTGGGTGACAGGCTACCTCCAGCCAATGAAGTAAGGGTGGAAATAGGTGCTGTTAAGGTGGAAAAATGAGGAATAAATTATGGGTAGTAACTAGAGATGAGCGAACATGCTCGTCCGAGCTTGGTGCTCGTTCGAGTATTAGGGTATTTGCATATGCTTGATACTCGGACGAGCATATTGCGATCCTCGAGGAAATGGCAACTTCCTCTTCCTGCATGTTAGGCGCCTTTTCTCAGCCAATCAACATGCAGGATAGTCTTTGGTACCTCCTAGCATCACGTGGGGCCCCTACAAGTCGATAGCAGGGATTGGCTGGCCAGATCAGATGACCTGGGAATATAAGAATCTGGTCCCGCGCTGCTCGCGTCAGACGCCGCCTGCATGAGATTAGGGATAGAGCTGCTGTCTGTCAGGGAGAGTGTTAGGGCCTGAATTTAGATGTTAGTTAGGCAGGAATCATGCTCAAAGAACCCAACAGCCCTTCTAAGGGCTAAAAGCACCTTTTTTTTTTGGTCTCCTCCTGGCTGCTGGCTGGGACTTGTAGTGCAGCTACCGCCATCTTGGCTGCACACTGTGCACAGCGACTGGTGGCAGAAGGGACAGCACGTGGTCCACACAGACCCAAAAGAAACTGCCCAAAGTCCTCTCAGTACTCATTTTTGCTGCTACTGTACCTTGGCTTGCTGGGATCTGTAGTGCAGTCTAGGGAATACGTTTTTTCTCTCATTTCTATACACTACAGTCCAGTTACAATTATGTAGTGTGCTGTACAGTAGCATCAGTCTAGAGAATACGTTTTTTTTCTCAGTTATATATACTACAGTGCAGTGAACAAGTCTGTAGTGTGCTGTACAGTAGCGTCAGTGTAGAAAATATGTTTTTTCTATCAGTTATATATACTACAGTCCAGTGAACAATTATGTAGTGTTCTGTACAGTAGCGTCAGTCTAGGGAATACGTTTTTTCTCTCAGTTATATATACTACAGTGCAGTGAACAATTATGTAGTGTGCTGTACAGTAGCGTCAGTCTATATAAAATTTGTATTTTCTCTCAGTTATATGTACTACAGTCCAGTAAAAAATTGAATGCTTTGCGGTACAATAGCAGCCATTTAAAGACTATGTTTTTTTTCTCAGTTATATATACTACAGTCCAATGAAAAATTGAGTGGTTTGCGGTAGAATAGCCGCCATTTAAAGACTACGTATTTTCTCATTTATATATACTACAGGCCAGTGAACAATTCTGTAGTGTGCTGTACAGCAGCGTCAGTCTATAAAATACGTATTTTCTCTCAGTTATATGTACTACAGTCCAGTGAAAAATGGAGTGGTTTGCGGTAAAATAGCCGCCATTTAAAGACTACGTATTTTCTCAGTTATATGTACTATAGTCCAGTGAAAAATGGAGTGGTTTGCGGTACAATAGCCGCCATTTAAAGACTATGTTTTTTTTCTCAGTTATATGTACTACAGTCCAGTGAAAAATGGAGTGGTTTGCGTTAAATTAGCCACAGTCTAAAAATTCCTTTTTTTCTCTCAGTTATGTATACTACAGTGCAGTGAACAATTCTGTCGTGTGCGGTATAGTAGCCGCACTCTAGTGTTGACACCAACAAGTGACCAAGTTAGTTGAGGTAGCAGGTGAGCCACCCAAAAATTTACCCTGACGCAGCATGGCGGTGAACCCAGAGTGACCAAGTTACACTCAGGTAGCAGGTGAAGCACATAAAATTTTACACTGACACAGCATAGCGGTGAACCAAGAGTGACCAAGTTACACACAGGTAGCAGGTGAAGCACATAAAATTTTACCCTGACACAGCATGGCGGTGAACCCAGAGTGACCAAGTTACACTCTGGTAGCAGGTGAAGCACATAAAATTTTACACTGACACAGCATGGCGGTGACAAGAGAGTGACCAAGTTACACTCAGGTAGCAGGTGAAGCACATAAAATTTTACACTGACACAGCATGACGGTGACACCAACAATGCCTTGGTCAGACTGAGATTGCAGTCAAATGGCTGTAGGTGAGCCTCCCAAAAATTTGTTTTGGAGTGTCTGTAGTTGACCCTCCTGTAAAATTGTTTTTGAGTGTCTGTAGTTGACGCTCCTAAAAAAATTATTGGAGAAAGGGCCTGTAGGTGGCCCTCCCTAAACATTGTTTGTAAAGAGCGCCAGTTAGCCCTCAGAAACATTGCCTGTTGGCTCAGCGTTTGTGTGCGAAGAGGAGGAGGAGGAAGAGAGAAGAGGATACATAAAGAATCTTCATGTTGAGCTGCTTTCCCCCCGGTGGAGATTTGCATTCCGGTGAAATCCAGGCTTTATTCATTTCAAAAATCGTCAGCCTGTCAGTTGACAGGCGTGTACGCTTATCAGTGATGATGCCACCAGCTGCACTGAAGACCCGCTCTGACAACACGCTAGCGGCAGGGCAGGCCAGCACCTCCAAGGCGTACAGCGCCAGTTTGGGCAACGTGTCCAGCTTTGCAACCCAGTAGTTGTATGGAGCAGAGTGATCACGTAGGACGTTGGTATGGTCAGCTAGGTACTCCCTCACCATTTTTCTGAACAGCTCCCCCCTACTGGGGGATGGGTGACATAGTCTTGCTGGGGTGCCATAAAACTGGCAAAGGCCTTGGAGAGTGTTTCCCTGCCAGTGCTTGACAAGCTGCCTGCTTCCCTCCTCTCCCCCGCTAGTTGGCCCACAGAACTACGTCCTCTGCCGCTAGCGGTGTCAGATGGGAAGGATAGTTTCAGCTTGTGCACCAGGGCCTGTTGATATTGATTCACTCTCATACTCCTTTCCTCTACAGGAATGAGAGTGGAAAAGCTCTGCTTGTACCGGGGGTCCAGGAGGGTGAACACCCAGTAATCGGTGTTGTCAAAAATGCGAGGGTCACGGGAAAGGCCGCCTAATATGAAGTCAGCCATGTGCGCAAGAGTCCCAACACGCAAGAATTCCCTTTCCTTAATAGGCTGACTCTCCATTTCCACCTCCTACAACTCCTCTTCTTCAGCCCATACACGCTCAACAGATAAGAAGGACTGAGCATAGGTACCCTCTTCAGTCTTGCCAACAGTCTTCTAGTCTTCCTCCTCTTCCTCCTCCTCATCCTCCTCCTCTTCCTCCAATACGCGCTGAGTAGGGATGAGCGAACTTTTGAAAAGTTCGGTTCGGTTCGCTTCGGCGAACTTTCTTGAAGTTCGGATTCGTACGAACCGAACCTAAAACGAACCTTGCTATAACGGCTGAATAATTGCTTCTACAATAATGGGAGTCAGATAGGGTACAGTTTCGTTTATTTGCAGTTGCTATTACAATGAAGAAAGTGGAAAAAATCCAAGTGACTTCAACAACGGCGACGCAAAATCTACGCATATTTTAGAATCTACACTAATGCGTACGCTAATGCGAACATTCCCGCACAAATAACGAACATACAGTCTAGCGTTGTCAAAGGTACGCTACTTAACTAAATGAATATGTACGCATTAGCGTACGCATGCACTGCGTCCGCAAACATTCCTACACAAGTAACGAACATACAGTCTAGCGTTGTCAAAGGTACGCTACTTAACTGAATATGTACGCATTAGCGTACTCATATACTGCGTCTGCGAACATTCCTACTCAAGTAACGAACATACAGTGTAGCGTTGTTAAAAGTACGCTAACTTAATGGAATACGTACGCATTAGCGTACATTCTCATAATATGCGTATATTTTGCGTCGCCGTTATTTTAACCAGATTCGTTACGAACTTTGTCAAAATTCGGTTCGGTGACGAACCGAACTTTTGGGAAAGTTCGTAACGAATCTGGTTCGTTACGGTTCGGTTCGCTCATCCCTAGCGCTGAGAAACAGACCTGAGGGTGGTCTGGCTATCAAGCAACGTATCCTCTTCCCCCATCTCCTGTGACAAGCGCAAAGCCTCTGACTTCATGCTGAGCAGTGAGTTTTTCAGCAGACAAAGCAGCGGGATGGTGATGCTGATAATGGCAGCATCGCCGCTGACCATCTGTGTTGACTCCTCAAAGTGGCTTAACACCTGACAGATATCAGACATCCACGTCCATTCCTCATTGTAGACTTGAGGAAGATGACTGACCTGACCACCAGTTCTCGTGGAAGTTGTCATCTGGCAGTCTACAATCGCTCTGC